>JAKGSA010000196.1:155076-216092 GCA_033558755.1 Philaethria dido | reverse complement strand
AATTTAAACGGAACCACATCAAAAGCACTAGCTATCATATAAAAAAAAGATATATCAAAATGGTTTCACCCAGTAAAAATTTATGCCGTAATACACAAAAAACACAATCGAATCGATAAGGTTTATTTAGAAACAATTTAAAAATAAAGCTAAATTACAAATGGAAATGGTAGATCTGTTTACTTCTATCATATATATATATTTAGAGGCTTGTCGTGGCGCAGAGGCACTGTGGGTTCGATTCCCAATCCAGGAAGTGAAAATATTAAATATTTATAATAATTAGTGTTTAGTATTTTCATTTCTTCGCTCTGGTAAGTAAGCAAAGCGCGGCGTTGAGTTCCGCCACTCAGCACGCAATGCCTCAAATTCGACGGAAAGCGGAAACAGAAATAGAAGGGAGTGTTGACACTAGGTTCTTAGCTCCCTCTGTCTACCCTGCTATGTGCGGGATACAGCGTGAAGCTAAAAAAAAGAATTAAGATTTAGAATCTTTTTTAGGGCAAAAATAAGGTGAAATTACAAAAAAGGGTAATACAGGTAAATCTGTTTACCTATCGTGTATGATATTAATATTTTTCTCACACATAACACTGTTTCATAAGGGTAATAACACATTACACTTTAAGACCATATCCGTACATAAAGCGCTGAGCTTTAACTAATTCACGTGAAAGCTTCCATCTGATAGCCCCTTTAATATCTTACTAGAATGGGAGGTAAAATCTCGACTTCTAACATTATTGTATATTTACGTAATATAAGTATGATAAAATGTTACGGTGTATGTGTATATGGAGCTTTTTCACCGAGTTCAAAAAACAAGAGGTTATAAGACATACATATATAGCTTCACGCTGTATCCCGCATATAGCAGGTTAGGCAGAGGGAACCTAGTATTAAGACACTCTGTTCCCCACTTTCCACCGAATTGAGGCATTGCGTGCTGAGTGGTAGAACTCAACGCCGCGCTTTGCCTTGTACCAAACCCAGGAAATGAAAAATTTCATTACCTGGAGTGGGAATCGAACCCAGATTCCCTGTAACTTTAAAAACCACGGAGGATATTAACGTCATAAAGTTGGTCAAAATCATTTTCGGTCAATGTGCAACTGACGCTATTTGAGTTCCACCAATTAACCATCAATGTCTCGAATTCAGGCGAAAAATAGCAAACGGAGTGTCTGAACACTAGGTTCTCTCTAACTAACCTGCAATGCCACTAACTTGTCAAGCGAGACTTACTAGCATCACAACGTTTGACGTCAGATACTTAACGAAAGGTAAGGAACAATAATGAGCCTTGACATAAGGCCCTCGATTTTCTAAAATATTTAAAATTTAATCTCAACTTTTTTTTTTTAACTTCACGCTGTAATCCGCATATAGCAGGGTAGGCAGAGGGAACCAGAGAACCTAGTGTTAAGACACTCCATTCTCTTTCAACAATTTCGTTCCCCACTTTCCGCCGAATTTAGGCATTGCGTGTTGAGTGGCGGAACTCAACGCCGCGCTTTGCCTTGTTACCAACCCAAGAAATGAAAATACTAAATTTTACATTTCTTGGAGTGGGAATCGAACCCACAACGTGTCGTGTTTACAGTCGCAAGCTTGTGCCTCTGCGCCACGACAGGCGTCACAACTCTAGGTTGGTAATTAATATTTTTAAATCATAAAGAAAAAGAAAATATACAACATTTGTATGTTAAGTATATTATAGTTCAATAAAAACAGTACGCATACTACACAAAGAAGCCACTGTGCGTGGACTAAATGCGGGTACATACAGTCAAAAACATGATGGCATGAGAACGTCATATAATTTATCGTGACGGCAAATCACTGAATTTAACTGCTAAAGCACTCTAAAATTTATTTCTTAAAAAAATAACAAAATATACTATATATAAATATAATTTAAACTAGAGCAAGATATCAAATGCAACGAAATATTTTGCATTCCCTTGCTTATTAAGAAACATCTGCATACCAAATGAAAAACGATATTACTTAAAGGAATAAATAAAAAGTGCACAAATTGAATTTTCTCTAGAAGGCAAATAAGCTTTACGCTTTTTCTACCTTGACACTATATAGATATATATATGATGATAGGATGACAAACGAGAAACTACCTATATGGATATAGTGGTCCGTTCTGCCCGTGGCACATCTAAAACACCAGAGGAGCTTGTATGCTATCGCGTACCAAGTGGATCCGATGTGCAAGAGGTAGGAAATAATGTAGTTAGGCCACAGGCGTCCGTCATCGAGACCACCACTTTCTGGGTAAAGGATGGGTAGGAATAGGTAAATCGAAATAGAGAAACAGAACAGAGAAATACACGCACGCCGCACTGCTTACAACTATAGCAAAACGTGTCGTTACAACGTTTAGTCTTAATTTTTTCTGTCAACTTTCGCATGGGTATCGATCCCGCCACCAGTCGCATTTGCAATCAGACGGTGTCCTATTGCGCTATGATGTTCATGTTCATAATTGTTCTTTGTTTTTTTTTAACTTCACCTGTATCCCGCATATAGCAGGGTAGGCAGAGGGAACCAGAGAACCTAGTGTTAAGACACTCTCCACTTTCCGCCAACTTGAGGCATTGCGTGTTGAGTAATTGTTAATACTAGCACATCTATTTTTTATTTATTTTTTCGACTTCTGCTTTAATTTGTACACTTACAGGTATTTTATCAATTTCAAAAAAGGAGACGCCTCTCAAATTGACTGTTTTTTTAATGTGTGCTACCACATAACTTTTTACTAGGTGAACCAATCATAATGATTTTCTTTTGAATATGATAGCTAGTGTTTTTGATGTAGTTCCATTTAAATTTAGTTAAGATCTGACTAATAGTTTTTGAATTATTCGTAATAACGTTACTTTTGTGTGCATTCCATATGAAATCGGTATTATTTTTTTGTTAAAATCTTAATTTTCGGTATGCCACTTGACCTCTATGAATCGTCTATTAGCAGTAACATTATGGTTGGGATAGTTATATGAATAATGTATTTCTAACCACCTACCTACTGTATTAGGTACAGCTAAGCTGGCTAATGTCAGTCTGACAACCGGAAGCAACCGCCTTCCAAAGTGCACACCCATCGTAAACTTCACTAGAATAAACGTTGCTTAACCTGATAAAAGGTTGAGTTAAATGCGAAAGTTTGTGACGATTGACGAATATTTGTCATTCTTCACGCAAAAACTACTGAACGTATCCCAATTGACTTTATATCAATTGTTTAAATATCAGAATAATATATGGGCTACAGTTAGAAAAAAAAACAGTTTCACGCTATGGTAGTCAAAACGAATAAAATATGATCATTCAATCGCACAGGAATTGAACCTATAACCTATCGAGTTTACAGTGTGACGTTATTCCACTGCGCCACGATGGTCTCTAAATGGAAAATCAAAACGAAATATACTATATTAAAACTCTTTTATATAAAACATTCTTTACTTATTTCTATACGAATATATCTTAAGAAGATATATGAAGCAAAGGTGAGTGGCAAGAGAGGTAGGGGCAGAGTATCAATGATACTGGAGGAAGGTGACGTAAAAAGCATGAGGACCTCCCGGAGGGCATGCATGAAGAGGTTAATGACTGTGGACGAGGCGAAAGAGGTATGCAGGGACCGTAGCGTTTGGCGCTCCGTTCTCTACGACTACCCCGCAAAGGACAAAACGTGAAGCTAAGTTAGTAAGTATATCTTAGAATATGTCAAAGTCAAATAATTTTATTCAAAATAAGAAGTTACAAGCTTCATTTTTTGAACGTCAAATAATTTACCACCGGTTCACTAAATTTAATGCCTCAGACCTGAGAAGAACCGGCGCAAGAAACTCAGCGGGACTTTTCTTTTTTTTTTTTATATTCGACAATGGTTTACAATTCATTATTAATGGCAATGATACCTTTGAAACAGACTGGAGCGAGCATTTCATTCCCAAGGTGTGTTATCATTTATAAAATCACTAATTAGGTAATAACCTTTAACACACAACGCCTTTTTTCAATTTTTTTTAATTGTAAAATGGAAAGTTCTGGGACGTTTTCTGGGATCCTATTGTAATGTATATGTTTATAATTAATATAAAATAAAGAAAAATATAATTTAAAATACAAAGTCGTAATTAAATTAATTATTAATTCTAAAAGATAGAAACTTGAAAAGGCTTTGTAGCAACAAATAAAGAAAAATTAACCGATTCGTTGTCTCTCATATTTCTTTTAGCTTTTCATAAGCATTATACCAGGCTACTATGGCGCAGTGGGATAACTTGCTGTAAATACGTAGTGGGTTCGATTCGCACTTGAAAGGATGATTATATTTAAATGATTTTCATTTCACTGGTGAGGAGAACGGATTAGATTGACACTATGTTTATCCGACTTTAAAAAGGGTCGGTTCGCAATTCGACTGTATTTTTTTATGTTACTGCATTATTATTGGGTAAACCGATTTTGATGATTCTTTTTCCATTTGTTAGATAGTACTTCTAATGTGTTCCACATACATACATAGCTTCACGCTGTATCCCGTAAATAGCAGGGTAGACAGAGGGAACCTAGTGTTAAGACACTCCGTACCCCACTTTCCGCCGTCTTACAGACCGCAAAACAATTTCAAATTTCAAAATGTAAAAAAAATATATTTTAAAAATAATAATTTCCTCAACCTGTATTCGAACCTATAACATAATTAACTCTAACATATTTCAACTACGTCAAGATACCATCAATTCAAGAGATAAAGATTAGAAATCTTGACAAATTTAAATGTCAGGTAGAAATTAATCTATCCCTTTGAATTTATTGCTTGCGATATTGGAATAACATTACGCTTCCACGAGTCAAATTTATACTCAAATTATATTATCGTGAGTATCATTTTTATATTTTATTATAAAATTAGTTTCATTTTTCACAAGAGAACGGAGTGTCTTAACACTGGGTGCTCAGGCTCCCTCTGCCTACTCTGCTATATGCGGGATACAGCGTGAAGCTATAAAAAAATTAATAGTTTCATTTTTTATTATTTAGTAATCTATCTATATGTATATATATACAAACCCAGAAAATAAAAATATTTCATTTCCTGGAGTGTGAATCGAATCGAATTGTGGCGATGACCTTTTTTTTAGCTCTCACACCTTGTTTGACTTTGTATTTTTTTTAGGTCTCATATTTGTACTTTGAAAAGTTTGGCAAGCCGGTGACAGTCGAGAGTTGTATGATCGCCTGACCACTGATAACTACAAGCTACAACATAAAAATTGATCACCCAATGAAAAATTATAAAGTCGAAAGAAATACAATCGAATTAAGAATCATCCTTTTCCTCCTTTTTTGAAGTCGGTTACACAATCCTAGACATTTCTAAGCAAATATTTTACATAATATAAGATCGTGTGGATACATTAAGTAAATGTGTGGAGCTTTTATCTTAGTGCTGTGTATGTTTCTTGGGTATCTATGAGTATATCTCATGTGGACTTTGAACTTTGATTTCGCTGAAGATATAATATTTTAAAGACCACTATGGCAGCAGATGTGTCTGGAACGCAAAATTGGTTGTAGATCTGATTCTGGCTTCTGAGAAAAGGTTGTATTTAAAATTACATGTAAGGCACGCAGAAATAATTCGCGGCATTGCGTTGTGACATGTATAATTAATACGTAAAGCAAAACCTCTGTACCCCTTTTTACGGAACTAACGCGGATGGAGGAGCATGAAACTTGGCACACTTATAGTTTATATAGCGAAGGGGTGCACAATGATAAAATCTTTTTAAAATAATGCATACAAAATATTAAATTAATATAATAAATGTTACACACACTGCCTTGGTGTGACATCCATGTTTATATAAGTGCCCTTGCAACGCGTTGTTAACGCGTCAACGGGGACATTAGTTCAATGAAATCGAGTCAACTGTAGTGAACGGACTCCGCTTTCCGTCAAAATTTAAGACATTGCCTGCTAGGTGATGAAACTCCACGCCGCGTGTTTTTTGTTTACCAAAGCAGAAGAATAAAAAAAATAACTTCAAGGTTTTTCCCGCATAATAAGGTATAAAGAGAACCTACCATCAAGATGTTCTGTTTTCATGTTTTCGCTCTAAATTAAAACATTGCATGCTAACTAGCGGAACTCAACGCCGCACTTTGCTCTACCGGAGTAAAGAAATCATAATAATTATAATGGGAAATAATTATTTCCCTAGTAGAAATCTAACACAATACAGTCAAGCGCTGTTTCATTTCGTTTATAATACTCATTTTTCTTTATAATTCAGACAACAAAAATCAAGAAAATTATCTTCAAATAAAATGCACTAAACAAGCAACATTATTACGGATAACTCAAAAACAACTAATCGTATCTTAACTAAATTTAAATGAGCCCACATAAGAACCATTATCTATCATGTAAAAAAAGAATCATCAAAATTGGTTCACCCAGTAAAAAGTTATACAATAATATATATTAAAAAAATCGACCAAATTGAGAATTTCTTTTATTTGAAATCGGTTAGAAATATCAAATAAATACACAAACACAATGCATTTTGACAACAATAAAAGTATTTTATCCACTCAATAAAGGGGGCTTCCCCCAAACGTAGCTTATTTCACGCTCTGAGCGAATTCCAGTCATAAAACTAGAATTTGTTCACAAAAGATATAAATTTTATTTTACCCACTGTAGCTGGATGCTGTGGATCTCCGAATTTACGATTCTTTTTCATATTAAATTCGATATTATGTGAGTATGTGTAATATGATATTGGGTATATGTTCCAAATTTTTTCCATACTTTGCTGGTTTTTTTTATGGTAATGTGTAATGAATGTGAAAATTTTGCTTCACGTTTTTTCCCGCATAGCAAAGTAGTAAAAATATCTAAATTCTAGGGTTCTCTCTCCGCACTCTGTCCCAAATCCCAAGTCAAACTCCACTTATCCACCTATTCACGCCTCGTACGTATATGTACCTATACTACTAATTTAAAGTTTAAAAAAGCAGCTTCATACTTTTTGTTACCTTCACGCTGTATCCCGCACATAATAGGGTAGGCAGAGGGAACCTGAGAACCTAGTGTTAAGACAACTTCATTCTCTTTCAACATTTCCGTTCACAGCTTTCCGCTGAATTGATGCATTGCGTGTTGAGTGGCGGAACTCAACGCCGCGCTTTGCCTTGTTACCAAGCCGAAAAATGAAAATACTAAATTTTACATTTCCTGGAGTGGGGATCGAACCCACAACCTGTCGCATTTATAGTCGCACGCTTGTGCCTCAGCGCCACGACAGGCGTTATGAAAATACTAAATATTATTTAGAATTTTTAATTTCCTGGAGTGGGAATCGAACCCACAACTTATCGTATTTACAGTCACACGCTTGTGCCTCTACGCCATGACAGGCTACAAAATTATACAAATAATAATTAATATTTATTTTACTTAAATATTTATTTTGATACGTGCTAACGCCGCCCGCCCTCCAGGTGCGGCTGGCGTACGTCCAGCAGATGATATCTTGCGTTATTTATGCACTAAGTTACATATTTAAAATTGTTTCCATTGTATAAATAATTTTAATAATATTTTAAATATATATACATACATATATGAGGCCTCCGTGGTGTGGTATGGCGCCAGACTGCCTATCAGAACGCAATTCCTCAATTGGGCGGAAAGTGGGGAACAGAAAGGTTTCTGGTTCCTTCTGCCTATCCTGCTATGTGCGTTACAGCGGGAAGCGAATACATGAGGCCATCGCGTCACATATAGAAGTTGATATGACTAATTAAAAAAAGATTCCAGAAACCAACTTCAAATAAAATTTACTAAAACGTAATATTATTACTAATAACTCAAAAACCACTAATAATGATAAGAAAAGCTATCATATAAAAAAGTATTATCAATATTGGTTCTCCCAGTAAAAAGTCATGCAGTCACATAAAAAACATTTTTTTTTAACTTCACGCTGTAACCCGCATATAGCGGGGTAGGCAGAGGGAACCAGAGAACCTAGTGTTAAGACACTCCATTCTCTTTCAACAATTCCGTTCCCCACTTTCCGCCGAGTTGAGGCATTGCGTGTTGAGTGGCGGAACTCAACGCCGCGATTTGCCTTGTTACCAAACCCAAGAAATGAAAATACTAAATTTAAACAGTTGATAACCTCTTTTTATTGAAAATCGGTTAAAAATGCAAAATCACTTTAAGCTTCGTTCACTATTTCATTATATACGATATTAACGTCAAGGAGTTAAAACAGCAGGAGGTGTTTTCATTACACGAACTTCATTAAAGGTGTTTAGAAATTCCACTCCTTACATACTCGATTAAAAACATGTTTTAGTTCTAAAATTTCATATTAAAAACTTAAATGTAGTCATTTTAATTAAAAATATCTACTTAAGAAGAAACCATCATGTGGTAGTGGGAGGAGGAAAAACGCGGCGTTGAGTTCCACCACTTACTTTTTAGTGTCTCTAAATTTGACAGAAAACTTTTAACGATATCAAGAGTAAAGGTTTTTTTTTTCTTTTTTTTTAACTTCACGCTGTATCCCGCATATAGCAGGGTAGGCAGAGGGAACCAGAGAACCTAGTGTTAAGACACTCCATTCTCTTTCAACATTTCCGTTCCCCACTTTCCGCTAAATTGTGGCATTGCGTGCTGAGTGGCGGTACTCAACGCCGCGCTTTGCCTTGTTACCAAATCCAAGAAATGAATATACAAAATTTTATATTTCCTGAAGTGAATCGAACCCACAACCTGTCACGTTTACAGTCGCACGCTTGTGCCTCTGCGCCACGACAGTTGTTATTAGTATACATATATAACATTGGATTGTCTGTGTGTAATATTAAATCGCTTTTTACTACTTGCATATGAATATATCTACGGTATATACACCAAAATAGAATTTTTTTCAATTTTTGTCCGTCTGTTTGTTCCGGCTAATCTCTGAAATTGCTGGATCGATTTTAACTGGACTTTCACTGGCAGGAGCTTATTACAATAAGGAGTAACTTAAGTAACTTTATTTTTATAAAAATATTTGAGTTTTTATAATATTTACCAAATTTAAAAATTATTTTATATTTAAAAATAAAATATTAAATTAATTGCATATTGTATATGAATTACAAACTGTGTAATACATTTTCTTGTGCTCTCTCACTCTAAAAAAACAGCTCCACGCTTTATTCCACACTAGCTGTGTGGAATAAAGCGTGGAGCCTGGTGAAGCCTGTCAAAGAAAATCTAGTGTTAAGACACTCCAAATTCGGAGACATCGCAAGTTAAATGGCGGAACTCAACGCCGCGCTTAGTCTCAAACAAAAAAATACAATATTTCGTCATGACATAATGGAAACATACAACAATGGTTACTCAGGATTGCATTACCCAGTACTAAGTGATGAGATTTCAGATTAGCCTGTACTGGAACTTAATTACATTAACAATAATGCATACATGTGTCTTGCTATTTCGTTGGTGAATTGAGGTGAGGAAATTACCTATATGTATAGGCATTTATACATAGCCTCACGCTGTATCCCGCATATAGCAGGGTAGGCAGAGGAAACCTTGTGTTAAGACACTCCATTCCCCACTTTCCGTCGAATGGAGGCATTGCATGCTGAGTGGCGGAACTGAACGCCGCGTTTTGCCTTGTTACCAAGTCCAGGAAATGAAAATTCCATTTCCTGGAGTGGGAATCGAACCCACAACCTGTCGCGTTTACAGTCGCACGCTTGTGCCTCTGCACCATGACATGCGTTAATATGTATAGGCGGAATTGAATAATTGAAAACTGTTAAGAGAAGCTTTATTTAGCGAGGTTGTAGGAGAGGTAGTGTCGAGACACTCCGTTCGCTATTACTTGTAAAGTAGCGGAACTAAACGCCGTGTTGTAACTTACTAGAGCAGGGAAATAAAAATAATTTTAATATAAACATTCCCTGAATGGGATTGGACCCAGAACCAATCGCTTTTACAGTCAGTGAGACACCACTACACCATGAAGGCCTTTTTAAGCATTATTTTCAAATATTCAATTCAGCATAGTAACATAATTTTTTAATTAAGTATAATTATTATATTTTCATATTTTCCTCCTCTAGCAAGATAAAGCGCGGCGTTGATATCCGCCACATAAGCAATATTTTGATTTTGGCCCGAAAACGGGGAAATATTTTAATACTGAACGTTTAAACACTGGATTTCCTTTGCCTACGGTGATGTGCAGAAGAAGAAGAAGCGTAAAGTGCAGAGGCAAATGTGACTGTAAGCGCGACAGGTTGAGGATTCGATTTCCATTCCAAATATAATATTAAATATTTATAATAATTAATATTTTCACTTAATCGCTCTGGCAACAAAGCAAGTCGCGGCGTTGAGCTCCGCCACTCAGCACGCAATTAATTCAGCGGTAAGTGGAGAACGTAAATGACAAAAGAACGGAGTGTCTTTACACTAGGCCTCTCCTCTCCTCTGCCTCTCTATGTGCGGTATACAGCGTGAAGTTAAAAAACGTACCAAATTTCATACTCATCAGTCCTCATAATTTTCATAGAAAAGGGTACAGCATTTTTCCTTCATATATGTATTAACGTTTATCATTTCTATATATTGCGTACAATAATACATACATGTGTAAGGTAGAATTGCGATACTAATTTCCATGTAGAGTGTTTCGCCTGATAGTGCCTGCCTTGAAAATTACTTGCAACCTGCAGACACCGTTACTGGAATAGCTCTGTTACAATCTTAGAACGTGTAATGGGTAAATAAATTTAGAGCTAAGCCGATTTTGAGTGAATTTAATGGTTATTATAGTGTTAGATTAGTATTTTTTTATTATTGCGTTTAATAATATATTTAAATTGAGACTATCGTGGTGCAGTGGGATAGCGTTTGACTGTAAAAGCCTATGGTTGTAGGTTCGATTATCATTTGAGAAAATGATTTTATTTAAATTAATTTTATTTTCCTACTACGTTCTGCTATTCAACACGCTATTCAATTCAGGGAAAAATAGAATGCACCAGGCCACGTGGCAGAGCTGCAATGCGATGGACTGATCAGGTGAAGGCTGCCATAAATAGCCCTCTCTATGAGTGTACCAGGAAGGTAGCTATCCGTGAGGAAAGGCGTTGTATTGTAAGGCGTACCACCAACTCTTACCTGACGACCACAACCACTCTGTCAAGAGTGAAACGACGAAGAAAAAGAATTCAACACGCAATGTCTCGAATTAAGACAGAAAGCGGAGAACAGAGTGTCTTGACACTAGGCTCTCTCTACCTTGTAAGCTTATGAACGTGTTTAGATGAAACTTTACATGTTATATAATTTATACAGCTTAGAGACCATCGTAGCACAGTGGGACAGTCTGACAATAAACGCATTTGGTTGTGGGTACAATTTCCACCACTCCCATTTTTCCACTCTGGTAAAACAAAGTTTGAGTTGAGTTTCATTACTTAGCAGGTAATGTCATGAATTCAGAAAGAAATTAGAGAACGTAGTGTCTGAACACTGGGTTCTCTCTTACATTCGGATGATCGACAAAGAAAGTGAAACTTTATAAATTTGAACTTATAACCAGTCACTCTATCACACCACTGCGCCACAACGTACTCAAATTTGATTGTGAGAATTATATCCACACTTCCAATATTCCACTCTAGTAATGTAATGGACAATGCGCGGAGTTGAGTTCCACTACTAAACATGCAATGTCTCAAACTCTGGCAGAAAGCGAAGAGTCTTAACACTAGGTTCTCTCTGCCAACTCTTCAAAGAGAGAAAAGGCGTGAAGCTTTATAAATTTGAACCTGCGACCATTCACTCAAGCACACCACTACGCCACTATGTCCTAAAAACATCTACAAAATATGAAAGTGTATTATTTCAATAGGATTTCCTTTATATGTTTTTATGTTCCATATCTCTTTGTATAACGACGCGGGCAGTTTGCTCCTTCCTCACTTTATTATGAGAAAGCATTTGATATATCTATATTTGAGGCTATTCTAGTGGGACAGCCTGATTGTAAACGCGATTGGACGTGGGTTCAATTCATATATTGACAATGAGCATATATTTATATTATTACCATTTCTGGCGGCGGCGTTTAGTTCCGTCACTTGTTATGTGTAATGTCTTGAATTCTGGTCGAAAACAGTGAACAGGGATCCTGATTATCGAGTTCTGTCTAACTATCCTGCTATGCAGGACAAAGCGTGAAACTACTGTTTCCAAATCGTCAAAATTGCCACCCCTTACCATCTGGATTCAAGACTTTGCGTATCGGGTGGCGCAACTCAACGTTACATTTTGTCCTTGCTAAAGCTAAGAAATTACTATGATTTTGATAGAACCCAGAACCAATCGCGTTTCCAGTCAGTCCCTGTCACTGCGCCATGATGACGAAAATAATTATTTGAAAATGAAAATTGTGAATAAATGTCTTATCCTATAGTAACATTTTGAGAGAATTTGTTGAAATAAGAAAATTTAATAAATTGTGATTGTATCTTTTAAAGCGAAATAAATCAAGATTAAGTTCTTTTGTAGAAAGCTAAAAAGTGGCTGTAGAACGCCTGTGGAGGGCACAAGCGTGCGACTGTAAATGCGACAGATTGTGGGTTCGATTCCCACTCCTGGAAATGTAAAAGTTTAGTATTTTCATTTCCTGGGTTTGATAACAAGGCAAAGCGCGGCGTTGAGTTACGCCACTCAGCAAGCAATGTCTCAATTCGGCGGAAAGTGGAGAACAGAGTGTCTTAACGCTAGGTTCCCTCTGTCTACCCTGCTATATGCGGGATACAGCGTGAAGCTAAAAAGAAAAGAATAGATGATTGCAACTTTTTCACCCAATATCTGCTGAACGTGATAAAACAGCTTATACATGATTATGTCACATAGCATACAACATATAACGATTTTCTGTAATTTGGCCACAAAATAACGATAAATATTTAGTAAAATCTCATTTCTACGTACCCACTTAGTAACTTTTATATGAGCTACTTCACACCTAAACTTCAAACGTCAAATTAAATATGTCAAAATGTGTAAATATGCTTAACCTATTTAGTTCTCGGTCTAATTAAAGCAGATGACGTGTTAAATTCATAGCTTGTTGACGCCCATCTAGGTTAGTCCTAGAAAATGTATGTAGCCTATGTACAGCATTATCATATGCAAATATAATATAAAAAAAAATATTTCCGAATGTTAAAATATATGCGATTAATCCAATGAAAATAGTTTCATTTAATATTAGTGGAGAACGGAAATGTTAAAAGAGAACGAAGTGTCTTAACACTAGGTTCTTTGGTTCTCTCTGCCTACCCTGCTATGTGTGGGATACAGCGTGAAGGTACATACATGCATACATAGCTTCACGCTGTATCCCGCATATAACAGGGTAGGCAGAGGGAACCTAGTGTTAAGTCCCCAACTTTCCGCCGAAAATAAAAAAAATAAAGTGTGTAGGTAAAAAAATAATAATTTTAAAGCCGCACCACGCGTGAATAATTTGATATCAAAGTTACATACTTTTCGAAACACGCATTTTTCAATTTAAGTTTTGCCCGCATAGCAAAATTGAGAGAAGATTTTTGTTTTTTTTTATGTGCCGAAATCTGTTACAGATAGCCGTACGGTTAAGAACCTAAACAGGCTATGTGGGACTCTAAAGCCAGCAGATGTAAGCCAGACAAAATATATTTTTTTCTAATATTCATCATAATGTTAAAATTTAATCCACATTTGGAAGGTTTTAAGTGTGTGTTACACACACTATCATAGTTTGACATCCATGTTTATATAAAGTGGCATATACGTTGTTAAGACGCGTTATTAACACGGTAACGGGGACACTAGTTAACATAAAAATATAAGAGTTATATCATTTAACGGCTACCTATAGAATATAATAATAAATAGCACTAGCCCATCTCTAACCAAAATCAATGTTGAAGAAATTGAAAAACATGAATATGCTGCCTTTAGGCTATGATGTTACCAATTTTAAATTACATGTTAGGTGCGTCTAAAAAGTTTAATAACTGTTCACATGTAACGATGTTTTAACGACGGAGTATCATAAGTTATATATACGTAAGCTTATATGATATTATAATAAATATACAAAGTAAATAAATAAATATATAGAAACCCGTCGTCGTGCAGAGGTCGTGGATTCGATTCCCACTTTAGAGAATGAAAATTAAGCATTTATAATAATAAATGCTTAGTATTTTCATTACACGCCTGTTGTGGCGCAGAGGCACAAGCGTGCGACTGAAAACGAGACAGATTGTGGGTTCGATTCCCACACCAGGAAATATAAAATTTTTCCGAATTCCGCCACTGAACATGCAATGCCTCAATTCGGCGGAAAGTCGGGAACGGAATTGTTGAAAGAGAATGGACTAACACTAGATTCTCTGGTTTCCTCTGCCTACCCCGCTATATGCGGGATAAAGCGTGAAGTTAAAAAAAAAACATTTCCTGGCTCTGGTAACAAGGCAAAGCGCGGCGGAAAGTGAGGAACGGAAATCTTAAAAGAACATAGTGTCTTCACATTAGGTTCTCAAGTTCTCTCTGCCTACCCTGCTATGTGCATGGATACAGTGTGAAGCTAAAAATCATCGTGTGACTGTAAATGCGAACTATGGAACTAATCACACTCGGAGGAATGAATATATTTTAAATTCATTTCATTTGACCGGTCTGGCAAGTTAAAGTGCGGCGTTTAGTTCCGCCACATAACACGCAAATATCCCGATTTCATGCGAAAAGTGAAAACAGAGTGTCTTAGCTATATACTCTCTTAGACTTTTTGATAATTATGCTAACAACATAAATAAGTTGTAGCAAGTGTATAAGAATTTCGATACAGCTGGATAAGAACGCATGGCTTAGCGGTCAGAGCGCTTGGACGGTTTCCAAGAGACGCGGGTTCGAGTCCCGTTGCGTTCAAAATTTTATACATTTTCTAAAAATCTTTCTCTATTTTAGTAAGAAAAAGCGTAAATCTGATCCTTTAAACGTTATTTCCAGACCCAAAAGCTAAAATGTTAAACTAATTTAGAGGCTTATTGAGACATTCGATAACACTCAAAGACAGAAAAACAACGCTTTATTGGATTTGTGAACGAGTCCTCGCCGTATAATATTATTGTATATCACAAAAGAGAACACGCTGTATCATTGTGTAAATCGTCTTAACTTTTCACAAAGGGACACAGAAAATAGATTTTTCTATAAAAAAGTGTATGAAAATACACTTAAATATATATTTTCCTTATTCTTAAAATAACTTTTTGGGGATTATTTCAAATTGTTATATTGTCATTACACAGATTGAGTATAGTCCTGTCGTGGCGCAGAGGCACAAGCGTTCGACTGGTTCGGAATGCGTGGGTTTAGGAAATGAAAATATTAAATACTATATTATTTTCATCTCTGCGCTCCGGTAACAAGGCAAGTGGGGAACGGAATTGTTGAAAGAGAATGGAGTGTCTTAACACTAGGTTCTCTGGTTCCCTCTGCCTACCCCGCTATATGCGGGATACAGCGTGAAGTTAAAAAAAAAAGATTATAGCCCATACCAAACGAAGTCACAGGATACAGCTATTACAAAAATAAGTCACTTAGAAAGACAAGAAGAGAACTTTGTAAAAGCTCAATGTCGTTGCAAATCAAAACAAAGGCTCCACTAAAAATATAAAACATTAATTTACAAAGTAGCCGGAACAACTCGTGTGGAAATATAAATGTACAATTCGCTCTCTAAATACGTTTTTCCCTTCATAGTTATATTTCTTTCCATCTTAAATGCGGATGTAGTTTTTATAAAAGAAAAAGTATGCTATGTAAAATTTTATTTACTCATAATTCATAAATGTCGAGTTAAGTTTTTCTTTTTAGTTTCACGCTGTATCCCGCATATAGCAGGGTAGGCAGAGGAAACCTAGTGCTAAGACACTCCTTTCCTCACTTTCCGCCGAATTGAAGCATTGCGTGTTGAGTGGCGGAACTCAACGCCGCGGTTTGCCCTGTCACCAAACCCAGGAAATGAAAATACTAAACTTTTACGTTTCCTGGAGTGGGAGTCGAACTCACAACCTGTAAGTTTCAGGAAAATATTATGGAGGCACACTGAAATATTATTGCGAATTTCTACCAACTTTAAATAAAGGAAATTCTGTATTTGACTGTTTTTTTTTTATGTATGTGCTACATATATCTCATTATATTAACGCCTGTCGTGGCGCAGAGGCACAAGCGTTCGACTGTAAGCGCGATAACTTGTGGGTTCGATTCCCTCTCTAGGAAATGGAATTTTTCATTTCCTGGATTTGGTTACAAAGCAAAGCGCCGTCTTAAGTTCCGCCACTCAGCACGCAATGCCTCAATTCGGCGGAAAGTAGGGAAAAGAGTGTATTAAGACTAAGTCCCCTCTGCCTACCCTGCTATATGCGGGATACAGCGTGAAGCTAAAAAAAAGTTACATATATATGCATAACTTTTTACTGAGTGAACTGATGAAGATTATATTTTATAAGATAGCAAGACCTGATAAGTAGTTTTTGAGTAATTCGTAATAACTTTTTAGTGCAATTTTAAGTCTATTTTCTTATATTAAAATTTCAATTATCTCTAACTGGGGATTTATCAAAATCTCAAGAGAGTCTCGTCATAAGTCGTGTGAGTACTACTGGATCTTTTTAAACATGCAATTTCTCAGTGTCAATTAGTTTCTTCTTTACCGATCAATCCTCCTTCGTGTATTCTCCATACAACGTGACATTGGCGAAGTGGGTATATGTATGTATGCATAACTTTTTACTGGATGAACCGATTTAGATGATTCTTGTTTTATACGATAGCTAGAGATTCTCACGAAGTTCCTAGAGTTTAAGTTTTGTTAATAACCGACAAGTAATTTATGAGTTATTCGTGCGATAATAAGTAAGATTAATTATTTATTAGTGCAATTCATTTTAAGTCGATTTCCTCATTTAGGTAAAATTTCAATTATCTCTATCTGCCAGTATTTACATCTTAATTTTTCATTGCATTTTGCCTACAAAAATATTAGTAATTCAGCATATCTTGACCCCCTAGAAACTAGCACAAGAGGGTCAAGAAAAACTCTTTTAGCTGTTAAAGTTAGTTTAGTCATAAAAGAACATTTTAAAATGTCCAGTAATTACGTTCGTTAATTACTTCTTTTTTTATTATTGTCAGGATAAAGAGAGAATGGATGAACGGAGTGTTTTAACACTAGGTTCTCAAGTTCCCTCTGCCTACCCTACTAAAAAAAAATTACACAGGGATAGCTTATGGTAAAAGCCCGATGGGGTCGTGAGTTCGATTCCCACTCGGAGGATTTTAATTAAATTATTTTCACTTCACTCTGTTAAGGTATGGCGGTTTCACCAAGTTTCACTACTCAAAGCGCAATACATTGATTTCGGACGAAAAAAAACGGAGTGTCACAACACTAGCTTCTCTCTTCTCTTCTTTCTTCTTCTTCGACTACCCTTCCATCTGCCTACCCTGCTATATGCGGGATACAGCGTGAAGCTATGTATGTATGTATGTTCACGCTGTATTCCGCACATAGCAGGGTAGGCAGAGGGAACCTGAGAACCTAGTGTTAAGACTCCCCGTTCTCCCTACCCTGCTTTATGGTATAAATCTGCTATCTGTATTTTACAAACAAAACCACTTACCACTTACAAGCTATCATTTCCTTCACATTACAATCCACATACAGTGTTCATATTTCTTAGAAGGGACAAAGGGACCCACGTCACGTCAAGCTTCTTTGTAGTAACTTAGCGAAATAAGGTTTATTTAATTGTTTACGACAAATGTACTGGGACGGATGGATATTTGTTTTACACGTGGATGATTTTTATTTAAGGTAAGATAGAAGTTTTTAACCTATTTAAAAGAGGGAGGTTCTCAATTCGATCGCATAACTTTTTATTTTGCCACAATTATTTTGTAAAGCGCGATGTTGAGTTACGACACTCAACAATCGAATAGACAACCTACATACATACATAGCTTCACGCTGTATCCCGCATATAGCAGGGTAGGCAGAGGGAACCTAGTGTTAAGACACTCCGTTCCCCACTTTCCGCCGAGTTGAGACATTGCGTGCTGATTGGCGGAACTCAACGCCGCGCTTTGCTTTGTTACCAAACCCAGGAAATGAAAAATTCCTGTTCCTAGAATGGGAATCGAATCAACCGGACGAATTTACAGTCGCACGCTTGTGCCCCTTCGCCACGACAGGCGTTATTGAGTGGATTAATCAATTTGGATGATTCTTGTTTTATGTAATTATTTATATTTTTATTTATTTATTTATTTACTACAGGCAAACATACAGCTTTTTGTATACAAAAAGAAACTCAATTTTTATTTCGCCAATAAAGTTTTCACTAATATTTAAAATGGTGGAAAGCAGACAAAGGAGTGTCTTGACACTCTCGACGCAGGATCTCTCCGACTACCATGCTATGCGAGATTCAGCGTCATGCTGCAATAAAATACATATCTTGTAGTTCATATAGGCGAAAAACGGCGAAAGTAAACACATTTTGCAAAAATATTCAAAATTTTAACAAAAACAGAAAGCTGACTTCAAATGAAAAGCATTAAAAAGTAAAATTATTACGAATAACTCAAAAACTGGTCGTCAGAAACTAAATATAAATGGCACTAGAGAACGGAGTATCTTAACACTAGGTTCTCAGGTCCCCTCTGCCTATCCCGCTATATGCGAGATATAGCGTGAAGTTAAAAAAAAAAAGAAAAGAAAAAATTAAACGCACTGGCAGGTATCATATAAATAAAGAATCACTAATATTGGTTCACCCAACCTAGCACATTATGCGGTTACATATAAAAGAATACAGTGGTATTACGAACCCTATTAAGAATCGATTAAAAAGTGATTAAATACCATCCACACCACCTGGATGCGTGGCACTCCATTACTGTGCGGTTTCGAAGGAATTTCCTTCCACGTGCCACTGAACTGTGGAATGGCCTACCTGCGGCAGTTTTTCCAGGTCGATACGAAGTGGGTACCTTCAAAAAGCGCGCCTACTCCCACCTCAAAGGCCGGCAACGCACCTGTAGCTCCTCTGGTGTTGCACGGGGCCGTGGGCGGCGGGGATCACTTACCATCAGGTGACCCGAACGCTTGTTTGCCTTGTCCTTTCCATAAAAAAAATAAAAAAAAAAAAAAAAAAAAAAAAATTGTGCACCTGTACCTTTTACTTACTATCCAAAGTGTAAAAAATGTCAAGTGCCTAAAAAATTGGGAAGTGGAGTGTCTTAACATTTGCGTAATAATCGCAAAATGTAAAAAAAGTTCACCTTAAAACCTCTAGCCCTTTTATCTTATATTCAGGTTCCCTTTTTCTCAGTTCCAACAATATTGAAGGATGCTTGAAAAAATCAATAAAGCGTGAAAAAAGAGCGCGTCTCGTACAATAGGCTATATTTAGATATTTTCGGTGAAAGAACGGTTTTGATTCCATTAATATAATAAGAAATATTTTTTCTATTGTATTCAAAGAACGTATGTTTGTAGCTCACTATAAATCTTTTTTCCACATAGAGAGAGAGAGAGTTTCTTACCTAGTGTTAAGACAATCCGTTCACCACTTTTCGATCCATTTTAAGATTTGGGTGTGACGATGTCCTTCGTGTTATCAGAGAGCAGGGGAAGCACGAAAACTTGCGACAAAGTATTCGTATCGTAATAGAAAAGAATTGTATGGGGATCGATAAACGCCCCTACTGTGCCTAGAGGAACTAAAGTTTTCCCATACAAAATGCTTTCGATAACGATACGAATACTTTGTCGCAACTTTTGTGAATGTGAACATTGCGAGTGGGAATCGAACCCACAACCAAATGCGTTCACAGTGTATCAAAAAGGCATATTCTTCAAAAAATTATTACGGACATCTTCAGTAATTCAAGAAATATACAGTGTCTGATGGATCCGCACTCCATTTTTCCACTTGCAAGGAAAATAAACGCATGATATTAAATTCCGACTTTTTTAATTAAATTGTAACTATGAATATTCTTTTAAATAGAGTCTTTAGTAAATAATAACAATGTAAAAAACTAAATGCCCTTCTGGAGCAATTTAAGGGCGTTTGACTATAAACGTGTAGGTAACAGGTTCAACCCCCACTCGGGGAAAGGTTTTTATTTCAATTATTTTCATTTTGCCACTCTTGTGAAGTAAAATGCGGTGTTTAGTTCCGCTATTCTTAATGTCTTGAATTCTAGCCGGAAGTGGAGCCACCGGAAGCTACCACCGGAAGCTACCACCGGAAGCTACCACCGGAAAGCAAGGCAGTTCTACTGAGAAGAACCACAGAGAAACTCAACAGCTCTTTTCAAATATAATTTTACAATAAATTTATTACTATGTCTTGTATAAAAGATACCATACAGTATCGCCTGTCGTGGCGCAGAGGCACAAGCGTGCGACTGTAAACGCGACAAGTTGTGGGTTCGCTTCCCACTCCAGAAAATGTAAAATTTAGTATTTTCATTTCTTGGGCTTGGTAACAAGGCAAAGCGCGGCGTTGAGTTCCGCCACTCAACACGCAATGCCTCAATTTGGCAGAAAGTGGGGAAGAAAATTGTTACATAAATAATTAAATAAATATATAGCAAGATAGTCAGAGAGTACCTTGTGTCAAAATCCGTTCGCTTTTAAGTAAGCTATAAATATAAGTTCCACAGATCTCTGAATACAATAGAAAAAAATATTTCTTATTATATTAACGGAATCAAAACCGTTCTTTCACCGAAAATATCTAAATATAGCCTATTGTACGAGACGCGCTCGTTTTTCACGCTTTATTGATTTTTTCAAGCATTCTTCAATATTGTTGGAACTAAGAAAAAGTGGACCTGAATATAAGACGAAAGGGCTAGAGGTTTTAAGGTGATTTTCTTTTTCATTTTGCGATTATTACGCAAATGTTAAGACACTCTCCACTTCCCACTTTTTTAGAAAACACTTAACATATTTTTACACTTTGCATAGTAAATAAAAGGCACAGGTGCACACTTATAATTAACTTTCAATAGGGAGGTTCTGTATCCCGCACGACAGGAAAGGCAGAGGGAACCTGAGAACCTAGTGTTAAGACACTCCGTTCTCTTTCAATAATTCCGCTCTCCACTTTCCGCCGGATTGAAGAATTGTGTGCTGAGTGGCAGAACTCAACGCCGCGCTTTGTTTTGTTACCAGACCCAGGCTATCATATAAAATGAAAGTACTAAATATTATTTAATATATTCATTTCTTAGAGTGGGAATCGAACCCACACTGTCGCACTTACAGTAGCACGTTTGTGCCTCTGCGCCACGGCAAGCGACTACGTTACTTTTTAGTAGGTACATTTTATTTGAAGTCAGTAATTATTTTTACAATTACAATGTCCCACTGCGCCAAGATGGTACTATGTTGTAAAAGTGATAGAAGAAACTCCTTAGCAATCCGTGGATTCACCGTGCGGGTGTCGGGCCCATCGCGTTGCTGAGAGAGGACTTTGGAGTGTTTTTCTTTTTTTTTTATGAAAAAGACAAGGCAAACGAGCGTTCGGGTCACCTGATGGTAAGTGATCATCGCCGCCCACGGTCCCGTATAACACCAGAGGAGCTACAGCCGGCCTTTAAGTCTATCTTAAATTAGTCGTTAATAGTGTCTGGGATTTACGACCAAAGTGTAGGTTAAAATAAAATAGGTTTAAACTTGCAGCGCCTGTAACTCGATTAAACCGAGTCCGCAATTCTTTTATGGGACAATGTGTATACTTTTACAATGAGATTCAGAAAATGTCCAAAGGCTTTCCATTTTGCAATTTAAAAAAAATTGTAAAATAAGACGTTTGTGTGTTAAAGGTTATTACCTAATTAGTGATTTCATAAATGATAACACACCTTGGGAATAAGAAGTACTCGCTCAGTCTGTTTCAAAGATATCATTATCATTAATAAAGAATTGTAAACCGATGAATGTTTTTTATGGATACCGGATGGCAAACGAGCAGAAGGACCGCCTGATGGTAAGTGAAGGATTTCACTTTCTTTCCATGAACATCTACAACACAAAGAGATGTACTAGATGCGTTGCCAACCTAGAGGATACAGATGGAAAGGGAGGATAAGGATAGTACCACATTTTGGGGAAAGGATGGGTGGAAAAGGGGAAAACCTGGCTTACATGCCATCGAACCGGAACACATCATAAGATATTTGGCGGTTCGTCTTTGACATGATAGTGGTCGCGAGCCAGACGGAGGACGAACCTCCTACCACCAATTATTGTCGAATATATAAAAAAAAAAGTTTCTTTCGCCGGTTCTTCTCAGGTCTAAGGCATTAAATTTAGTGAACCGGTGGTAAATTATTTGACGTTCAAAAAATGAAGCTTGTAACTTCTTATTTTGAATAAAATTATTTGTCTTTGACTTTGACTTTGAAGGGGCCAAAACCCCTTACACATATGGGAAAGAAATTGAATCCTTCCTTACTACCCTTAATTTTCCATATTTATTCTATGTAAGTAATGTTGCCAGAACAAACAGTAATTAAATATTATTTGTATTGTCATAGTAATAAGTAAACATATATGTTATTATACATTTTACGCTCTAACGTATGCCTTAACTTTATTTGTGTCTACATTCTAATGTCTACTAATATTGAAATGTCAATGTAAGTTTGTTTGTTACGCTTTCACGCCAAAACTACTAAACCGATTATGATGAAACTTTATACATTTATTCTTAGAAGGTATTAAAAAGGATATAGGAAGCTTTTTACTAAAAAAAAAGAACATTTTGGCAGACATGTTTGCTTGTTAAAAAAATTGAAAATATAGTTAAGGCTTTGAAGCTTTCAAATGAACGCGTATAACACTTTACACTACAGTACGTAGTATAAACTTTCATTGATCACGCGAGCGAAGTCATGAGTTACAGCTAGTATTATTATAAATGCAAAAGTTTATGAGGATTGATTTTTTTTTTTTTAGGGATAACGGATGGCAAACGAGCAGAAGAACCACCTGATGGTAAGTGGTTACCTTTGCCCATGGACATCTACAACACCAGAGATGTTGTAGATGCGTTGCCGACCTAGAGGATACAGATAGAAGGGGAGGATAATGTAGTAGTCCGCTATCGGAACCACCACATTTTGGGGAAAGGATGGGTAGGAAAGGGGAAAACCTGGCTTACATGCCATCAAACCGGAACACATCATAAGATATTTGGCGGTTCGTCTTTGACATGATAGTGGTCGCGAGCAAGACGGAGGACGAACCTCCTATATATATGTTTATTAATCTTTCACATAAAAACTACTGAACTGTATCTAGGTTAAAATTTTCATCAGTATAGCACATATGCTAAAATATGAAGATTTTCAACCGTGTTTCATAATAAAGGAAGAGGTTCTCAATTCAACTGACATTACATGATGGCTATAGTGTATCTGATATGGTCCTACTTAAATTTTATTATGGTCTGACAAGTAGTTTTTGAGTTATCCGTAATAACTTTACTTTTCAGCGCGTTATATCTGTGTCGGTGTTCATTTTTTGGTAAAATCTTAATTATTCGCTCCACTAATACAAATAATTTATATAAAAATACAAAAATTCAAAAGTGTTGAACGGAATTGTTGAAAGAGAACAGAGTGTCTTAACACTAGGTTCTCGGGTTCCCTCTGCCTACCCTGCTATATGCAGGATACAGCGTGAAGTTAAAATTTCAAACAACAATATAATAATAAAATTTCAAAATTTTATTATGCAAAGTCAAACACGTCGGGCACAATTCTGTGAATTCGCAAAATGTGGAATGACTAAGTGGTAGCGTCGCGTGGAAGCTCGCCGCGTCTACAAATATAATTAAGTTTCAGTCCGAGCTCTAAACAACGTCACGTTATCTGCCATTTGCATGTAAAATTGAAATGTTAAACGTGTCTCGCTTTTTATTACTCATTTGTGAAAAAGCTTTTTGAAAAATTCGCTTTTTTAATATAATTTTCAGCTTAACGCTTAGCAAGGTTAAGGAAAGTCATAAAGAATCAAGTATTAAGACACTCCGTTATCCACTTTTCCATGAATTCGAGACATCACGTATTGTTATATGTTAGTATGAGCTCTAAATAAAATTCCATGAATTCGAGACATCACGTATTGTTATATGTTAGTATGAGCTCTAAATAATGTCACGTTATCTGCCATTGGCATGTAAAATTGGAATGTTAAACGTGTCTCGCTTTTTATTACTCATTTATGAAAAAGCTTTTTGAGAAATTCGCTTTTTTAATATAACTTTCAGCTTAACGCTTATCAAGGTCAAAAAAAATCAAAGAGAAGCTAGTACCAATACACTACGCTTTTCCACTTTTTGCACGAATTCAAGACATCACGTATTGTTATAGTATGAGCTCTAAATAATGTCACGTTATCTGCCATTTGCATGTAAAATTGAAATGTTAAACGTGTCTCGCTTTTTATTACTCATTTGTGAAAAAGCTTTTTGAGAAATTCGCTTTTTACTATAATATTTAGCAAGGTCAAGGAATATCAAGGAGAAGCTAGTGTTAAGACACTCCGTTTTCCACTTTTTGCCCGGATTTGAGACATAACGTATTGTTTTAGTACTTTTTATTACTCATTTGTGAAAAAGCTTTTTGAGAAATTCGCTTTTTTAATATAACTTTAAAGCTTAACGCTTAGCAAAATTAAAGAAAGTCAATTAGAAACTAGTGTCAAGACACTCCGTTCTATTGTTAGAGTATGAACTTTAAATAACATCACGTTATCTTTTTTTTTAAGGGTAACGGATGGCAAACGAGCAGAAGGACCACTTGATGGTAAGCGGTGACCTTCGCCTATGAACATCTACAACACCACAGATGTTCCATCGAACCGGAACACATCATAAGATATTTGGCGGTTCGTCTTTGACATGATAATGGTCGCGAGCCAAACGGAGGACGAAACTCCTACCACCAAACTATCTGCAATTTGCATGTAAAATTGAAATGTTAAACGTGTCTCGCTTTTTATTACTCATTTGTGAAAAAGCTTTTTGAAAAATTTGCTTTTTTAATATAACTTTTAAGCTTAACGTTTAGCAAGTTCAAGGAAAGCCAAGAAGAACTGAGTGTCAAGACACTTCATTCTCCACTTTCTGCCTGACATCGAGACCTTAATTATACAAATCTGTTCAAGTGTTTGGAAGATATGAGGTAATAAAGAATATTACAAATATACATGATACGCACGAAAAACATAACCCTCCTCTGACAGTCGCGTAAAAAACAGTCGAATTTATAACCGGCTTTCTTTGAAATCGGTTAAAACATATTACATAGAACAATTTCCAATGCTACACAATAAAAACTAACATAGTCAATAAAATTTTAGTTATCCCATTTAAATTCTATTTACAGTATTAGATAGACGCTTTCCTAGTCGAGTGTAGTGCACTTGCAAATTACACCCAACACTGTGCTTAGCAAAGTACTGGAATGCATACGAATTGCGAGTGTATTGTTTGAGAAGGAAGCTTCTAAATATTGTTGAGATACTTATATTGTAGCTGAACTAAAATTTAAATATTTGTTTCCCGATTTTCAAATTTTTTTTTTTAACTTCACGCTGTATCCCACATATAGCAGGGTAGGCAGAGGGAATCTGAGAACCTAGTGTTAAGACATTCTGCTTTCTTTCAACAAACATGTTCCCCACTTTCCGCCAGATTGAGGCATTGCGTGTTGAGTGGCGGAACTCAACGCCGCGCTTTGCCTTGTTCCCAAACCCAGAAAATGAAAATATTTCATTTCCTGGAGTGAGAATCGATTTTTAAATTAACCACAAAAAAGTGTTAAGGTCTGATGTTTTGATTGAAACGCCTGTCGTGGCGCAGAGGCACAAGCGTGTGACTGTAAACGCAACAGCTACTATTTTATGCACCTTTACTATCTATTATCTCCTGAAGCAACCACATCCCAAATTCCATACTTGCTGATCTTTCTTACCTCTGTCAGATACACTTACAGAGAAATTTTCAGCTTTTATACTATGAGGTTAGTCTGGCGGTTTATGGGCTCTTAATCTACAAAATTCTCGACGTAGGACGGAAGTGGGCAGAGTGTCTTGACACTAGGCTTACTCTAACTATCCTGTGATAACGCGTGAACATGGTTTTTCTATGTAAAAGAATACCAAAGCTACACAATAAAAACCAACATAGTCATAATGTATATGAACTGAGAGTGTATTGCTTGAGAAGGCAGCTTCTAAATGTTGTTGAGATACTTTATATTATAGCGAAATTATTATTTTTAAAATTATTTTTAACCGACTTCAAAAAAGAAGGAAGTTAACAGTTTGAGTTCTTTTGTTATGTGTGTGTTACCGCATAATTTTTTAAGCTGAAATTTTGCATATAAGCTCCTTGGAGAGTATAGAGGAGCACTAAGAGAAGATTTTTCGAAATTCTTTTGAAAACGGAAAGAAAATTGAGTTTTTTAATGAGCTCTTTGATTTTCGCGATTGTTACACATATTAAATGAAACTATTTTAACCGGATTAATCGCGTACATTTTAGTATTCGGAAATACATTTTTGGAAACCCGACGTTTCGAACACTTTACAGTAGTCCGTGGTCACAAGTAGACTCTACCTGTCAGTCAGGCAATCAAAAATATATTTTCGAATATTAAAATATACGCGATTAATCCGGTTAAAATAGTTTCATATGATTTTTTTAGTTCTTTATATATTAAATTTTATATAAAACAATGTATTTCCACCTAAGTGTGAAACCTAATTCTATAATTGAATCGCGCTTTCAAACGAGTACATTTTATAAATAAAAGCTAAAGGAAAACTCTGTAATGGTTCTCCGGTCTAACTTATAATATAAGTATTCGTTGAGTAGTAGGAGTTCGTCACTCCGTCTGGCTCGCGACCACTATGTGTAAGAACGAACCGCAAATATCTTATGATATGTTCCGGTTCGATGGCATATAAGCCAGGTTGATTTTCCATTCCTGCATCCTTTCCCCAAAATGTGGTGGTTCCGAGAACCAGGAATACTACATTGTCCTCCTCTTCCATCTGTATCCTCTGGGTTGGCAACGCATCTGCAACATCTCTGGTGTTGTAGATGTTCATGAGCGAAAGGTATCCACTTACCATCAGGTGATGTACGCTCGTTTGCCATCCGTTATCATAAGTAAAAGTGAACAAGAAAAACGTTTTGAAATTTTTATGGCTTCACGCTGTATCCCACATATAGCAGGGTAGGCAGAGCAACCTAGTGTTAAAGACCTCCGTTCCCCATTTTCCTTTGAATTGAGGCATTGCGTGCTGGTGAAGAACTCAGCACCACTTGCTTTGTCTTATCCGAGTGGAATGACACTAGTATGATATTTTGAAATACATAAATATAATTCTTTTTTAACTGATTTAAAATGGTTTTAGTGCTACTGCTTGTTTAATTGATGTCTAACCGCAAAACTTTTTAGAAATGAAGCTTGCCAGCACCTTATTTTGAATAAAATTATTTGACTTTGACTTTGAATTATGGAGCATTATTTGTTACCAAACCCATGAAAGTAGAAAATATGAAATATTATTGTTGTTTATACCTGTAGTGGGAATCAGACCACAACCTATATAGTTTTGATCACACATTCTCTTGTGCCTCTTCCGCCATTCTTGTGCTTCTGATGTGATCCCATGATTTAGTTCGTATTTGAAAAATAGTTTTGAGTTATTCGTAACAATTGCACTTAACCGTGCAATTTATTTAAAGTTATTTTCTTTATTTATTAAAGTCTTAATAACTTTCATATTAAAACATATATTTTAATAAAATGTTAGTAGAACTAATTAGTGCTCACTTTTCAACTCACTGTAAACTGAAGTGAATGTGTCCCACAAGGTTACAGCAGCTACGGCGACGGCAAGTCATTACTGCCTTTAGAAACTACTCATTTGCTAAATGTACGTAGTATGTTTGGCGCTCTCTTACCATTATTTATATTCTTCAAATAAAATGCACTGAAAAGTAAAATTATTACGAATAACTCATAAACTATTTGCCAAATTTTAATTAAAATATGGAACCACATTAGAAGCACTAGCTATTATAAAAAAGAGTATCATCAAAATTGGCGAAGAGGCACAAGAATGCGACTGTAAACGCGATAGGTTGTGGGTTCGATTCCCACTACAGGTATAAACAACAATAATATTCCATATTTTCATTTCATGGGTTTGGTAACAAGCAATGTCTACAATTCGGGTGAAAGTGGGGAACGGGGAATGTTTTAACACTAGATTTTCCTCCTATATGTCTTTTTCCCACGAAAAATGTTTCAAACATAACAATTTCCCCAAACTGTATTCGAACTTACAACAAACACGTCCAATCAATTTCGTTATATCTATAGAATAGAATAAATGTTATTACAACAGTTCCTAGAAGTGCAGTAGTATTACAAGAACAATTAGTATTTGCTTCGTAGTTTGGATAATGCCCTATTGTTTCGTTTAATTACTTTGCCTATTGGATAGAGGCGCAGTGGGGCAGTGTTTGACTGTGTGTACGATTGGTTGTGGGTTCGATTCTCAAAAATTACTATATGTAAAAAAAACGCCTGTCGTGGCGCAGAGGCACAAGTGTGCAATTGTAAACGCGACAGATTACGGTTTCGATTCCCACTCCAAGAAAATGGAATTTTTTTTATTTCCTGGGTTTGGTAACAAGGCAAAGCGCGGTATTGAGTTCCGCCACTCAGCACGCAGCGCCTCAATTCAGCGGAAAATGGGGAACGGAGTGTCTTAACACTAGGATCCTTCTGCCTACTCTGCTATATGCGGGATACAGCGTGAAGCTATGTATGTATGTACCTTATGGGTCTGCCCTATTTTCGTTTCTATAATTCGACGATCTGTCGCTTTTTGATTGTAAAACGAGAAATCTCATTTTTTCTCGTTCCCATAGGAACATCGGAAAACCGGGATTCGGAATACATACCCTGAAGAAAAAAAGAATGACCCTCTCCTATTTTCTAAGCTCAGTTATTTATTGAATAACAAAAGAATTTATTACATATATATAGCATAGCATAGCTTCACGCTGTATCCTGCATATAGTAGGGTAGGCAGAGGAAACCTAGTGTTAAGACACTCCGTTCCCCACTTTCTGCTGAATTGTGGCATTGCGTGCTGAGTGGCGGAACTTAACGCCGCACTTTGCCTTGTTACCAAACCCAGGAAATTAAAAAACTTCATTTTCTGGCGTGGGAATCGAACCCACAACCTGTCGCATTTACAGTCACACGCCTCTGCGCTACAACAGTTATGTCAGTAATAAAAAAAAAAACGAACAAAATTGCGAGTCAAACTAGTATTCATAAGATTAACTTTGTCAAAAGGAAGTTATAAAAAATGACAGAAGCTATAAGAAGCGACGTAGATTGATTGGACACGCTCTAAATAGCGCGATCTGAGTTCATACATATGTATATGTATAGTGATAAAAATATTATTTTTTAGTTATAATTATTTTTTATTACACATTCATAGCTTCACGCTGTATCCCGCATATAGCAGGGTAGGCAGAGAGAACCTAGTGTTAAGACACTCCGTTCCCCACTTTCCGCCGAATTGAGGCATTGCGTACTGAGTGGACGAGCTCTACGCCGCGCTTTGCCTTGTTACCAAACCCAGGAAATGAAAAATTCTATTTCCTGGAGTGGGAATGGAACCCACAACCTGTTGCGCTTACAGTCGCACGCTTGTGCCTATGCGCCACGACAGGCGTATTTTTTATTAGCTTTATTGTTTCTTCTTATTCTTCTTTCATCGTCAAGACAGTTCGTTCCCTATTCGCATATTTTGTGTGAAAGGCGAAATTTAACGTTGCGATTTGCAAGTTTTTTTACTTGAACGAAGAAAAGAAAATAATTTTATTCCCTGAGTGGGAATCTAACCCACAACCAATCTTGTTTACAGTCTGACATTGGGCCAAGCAACTTTGGACTCCTTTTCATGAACATTACGCGGACGGAGGAGCATGAAACTTGGCACACTTATAATTTCTATAGCGAAGGAATGCAGTAATGGCGTAACTCAACGCCGCTTGGTAGGTGATCTTTATTTACAAAGTATTTTATAATAACATATATTTCTAATTCCTTCCTAACGAAACATTAAAGATATTGTTACGATAAAAGCTTTGTAGAAGCTCTAAAACGTCTGTACTATATCTCACGTTGCCGCCTGGAACTTTTCACTGAGAACAATTTTATTTTAACTACGTGTTATATTTTTATTTGTCCTTCCTTATTATGTTACTAGTTGTCAATACTTTTTCACTTTCACGTCACATAAGCACAAGCTATCATATAAAAAAGGATCATCAAAATTGGTGCACCCAATAGAAAAATATGCGATAACACACATAAATTTGAATTGAACTACGATAATAATGCTTATTTGAAATAATTTTATTTAGTTATTGTTTTAGTTAGACGGTTATATAACATGTTTGGATTACATAAAACCTATCACAACTCCGCAAAACAGAAAACTTGGCCTTGTTCATATCTTTAGTTAGGCACTCAAAAGTATTTCAAAGCTAATATTATTCTAGTATGTAATGAAACAATAATATAAGAAAGAAAATGTTCTTAGAATCACATGAAAAAATAACAAGAAAAACGAAACCAGCCTAAATTTTTCTTCTGGGTTGTCTAAGGACACAAATAAACGCTTTCACCATTTTTCGTGAACCAGAACAGTCAAGAACAACGTAGTGTCCAGGAACACTCAATTATAAAGTCCGCTATATCTCGATTTTGGGCGGAAAGTGGAGAAAGGAGTCTCTTGACACTAGACATTAGACACTCTCCAACTGCTTAATAATATATAAGGAAGTAGTATAGCTTAAATTTAAAAGAAAAATGAAAGAAATATAAATGCTACATACATACATACATAGCTTCACGCTGTATCCGCATATAGTGGGGCAGAGGAACTGGTGTTAACCTCGATCCCATTTCCGCCAATTGAGAATTGCGTGCTGAGTGGCGGAACTCAACGCCGCGCTTTGCCTTGTGACCAAACCCGAAATTGAAATTCCATTTCCTGTGGTAGGATTCGAACCGCAACCTGTATCAGGATTTACAGTCTCGCACCTTGTGCCTCTACGCCACGACAGGCAGTTGAATTTATTGAGTAATTCGTAATAATTTTTCTTTTCAGTGTATTTTATTTGACGTCGGTTTCATTTTTTTGTTATGTTAAAATATTATTATTAATCATATATGTATATATTTTTATATCAATACGTGAAGGAAAAACTGTGGATCCTTTTTAATGAAAACTATGCAAACAGAGGAGTATTAAAATTGTATGGATATAGTGTACATGGAGAAGTGCAGAAAACCATAAATAATATACTATTTAAGTACCGTCCGACCGTCCGACTGGCTCGCGACCACTATCATGTCAAAGACGAACCGCCAAATATCTAATGATGTGTTCCGGTTCGATGGCATGTAAGCCAGATTTTCCTTTCCACCCATCCTTTTCCCAAAATGTGGTGGTTCTGATAGTGGAGTACTACATTGTCCCCCTTCCATCAGTAGTCACTCTAGGTTGGCAACGCATCTACAACATCTCTGGTGTTTGTAAGATGTCCTATGAACGAAAGATAACCATTTACCATCCAGGTGGTCCTTCTGCTCGTTTGCCGTCCGTTGTCAATAAAAAATATATATATATCTAAGATTTAAGGCCTGTCGTGGCGCAGGAGGCACAAGCGTGCAAGTGTAAACGTGACAGCGTGAAGCTATAACTCAAAACTATTATTCAGATCTTAGCTAAATTAAAATGAGACTTCATCACACAAAGCACTAGCTATCATATAAATAGAGAGAATCATCAAAATTGGTTGCAGAAAAACTCATGGTCACATATACATAAGAATAAGTTTGTTGACGGGATATTTACCATGTATTGTTTTTATTTTGGACTCCCGATATTTCCGTGCTGTAATAAAAAGTGCGAAAAGAGGGTAGACCGATATATGGCTGTACTCTTAACTTTGCAAATCATTCCGCAGTATCTCAGTTTACCCGTGATCTTGGTGCTTGCAACAGCATCGAAATATCAGGAGTCAAAATAAAAACAATACATGGTAAATATCCCGTCGAACAAACTTATTCTTACCCGGAAAAAAGTTACGCAGTAACATACATAAAAAACAATCAAATTGTAAACCTCCTTTTTTTGAAATTAGTTAAAAAAGTAATTACAATACGACTTTTCAAAGTGCAAAACATTTAAATAATAACGTCTGTAGCAAATACTGTGTAAGACGAAAATATCCATTCAATTTACGCGAGTCAAAACGTGATGTCGATACGCACGTGAGAACTAACTTTGAGACGATGATACTTTCCAGTGACTGAAGTATTTATATACTACTGACTGTTACCCGCGGCTTCGCTCGTGGTTAGTGGCAGTCCATACTATATACATAACAGTCATGTGTGTCATAATTTTTTTTTAATAAAAGGTACCCTGTGTCTAAAGCTAATTACACCTAGTTTTCGTCTCAAAAAAGTTAATAAATCTTTTTTGTCACAAAGTCTTTTTTGTAATTATTTCTGGAATTTTATTATACATATACATATGTATAGATCTGCCACTTCAACAAATTACAGTTAAGATTAAGAACATATTATTGAAAAAAGTTTATTATTCTGTCCAAGAATACTATAATGATGTCAATGTGTGGAATAAAATGCTGTTGACGCTCACCCCGGTAGCTCATCATAGTTGTATATTTATTGTAAAAATTTTATTTGAAAAGAGCAACTGTTGAGTTTCTTGCCGGCTCTTCTCAGCAGAACTGCCTTCCGAGCCGGTGGTAGCTTCCGTTAGGACTGACACGACTGACACCTTTGTAAATTGACGATTCGAAAGTGCTTGTAATAGCCTACTTGAATAAAGAATATTTTGATTGTGATTTTTGATTTTGTTCTTTTTAATACATGTAAGAATATGTATAAAAAGTTTCCTGATCTTCAGTTGGGTAGCCTGAAAGAGCAACAAATAAATTTACGTTCATATTTATAATATTAAGTAGGGTATTTATCATTATTTTATGGTCCAATTAAACACTTCTTCACAATCTTCATACATTGTATTGCATAAGATATTCTGATGAACTAAATATGTTACTGTGGTGTCAGAGAGTAACTGAGAACCTAGTGTTAAGACACTCCGTTCCCCACTTCTTCCGAATTGAGGCATTGCGTGCTAAGTAGCGGAACTCAATGCCGCACATTTCCTGGAGTGGGAATCGAACCGACAACCATTCGCGTTTACAGTATTAAGTACTTTATCTATTTCACTAAGTACTTAAAATATTTTCGTCCTAGAATACAATTTATTTTCCAAAATCGAGTAAATATCACAATGTCCAAATGATAAAAGGTAAGCCCGTTTAAGAAACGTCATTTCCTAATGCCTTTGTGAGCACGTAAAATTATTGACATATTTTCTTAGAGATATATATCTTTCCATTCGTATACAAAAATTTATTTAACAAAAATAAAAAGAGACTATTATGGCGCAGTGAAACACCGTCTGAGTTTAACAACGATTAGTTTTGGGTTTGATTCCCACTCCAGAATGATTGTAATGAAAATAATTTTAATTTCCCCTCTCTAATAAGGCACCTGTCGTTATCTATGACGCCTGTAGTGGCGCAGAGGCACAAGCATGCGACTGTTAACACGACAGGTTGTGGATTCGATTCCCACTCTAGGAAATGGAATTTTTCATTTCCTGGGTTTGGTAATAAGGCAAAGCGCGGCGTTGAGTTCCGCCACTCATCACGCAATGCCTTAATTAGGCGGAAAGTGAAGAACAGAGTATCTTAACACTAGGTTCCCTCTGCCTACCCTACTATATGCGGCATACAGCGTGAAGCTATGTATGTATGAATGTTATTTTAATTTCCCATCTTCAACACGCAATCTCTTGCACTCAGCCGCACCGAGAACAGAGTGTCGGAACACTACGTTCTCTATGTCACCCTTCTATACTACAAGTATAAAAAAGCGTAAAGCTAAAAAATTTAAAAAAGTAGAACTAATTTTCTAAACAATAGAATATTTTAATTATTCATATTTCATTGTAATAATCGACTATTGTGATAGAAAGGAATGCAGCGAGCATGTTAGCCATTCCACAATTGTATCATGTAGGCAATAATATATATTCATACATACATACATATGTGTATTATTCATGCGTTCTAAATATTTTATTAGGGTAAGTATTAGTGCCTCTCGTGGCACAGAGGCACAAACGTTCGACTATAAACGCGACAGGTTGTGGATTCGATTCCTACACGACGAAATGTAAAAGTTTAATATTTTCGTTTCCTGGGTTTTGTAAAGCGCGGCGTTGAGTTTCGCCACTCAGCACACAATGCCTAAATTCGGCGGAAAGTCGGGAATGGAGTATTTTAACACTAGGATCTCAGGTTCCCTCTGTCTACCCTGCTATATGCGGGTTACAGCGTGAAGTTAAAAAAAAAATGTTAACACAACTAAACATTTTTTTTACAAGGCAATGAAAAAATATGAAGAACCAACTACTCGCCATACATTTTCATTAACATCATAAAACCAGTTTATAAAAATAAAATAATATTATATCCAGTAATTTACAGTACAGTATTTTACAGTAAATGCAACATGATGTTACTGGCTCGGTTTTACTCAACTAATGCAGCTAATGCAAGTAACGTGGACACGCGACCTCTAAAAGCTATTTACTAAAAGGTATTTAGATGAAGTTATTATATTATATTAGATATGGAAAAAATCCTATTTTTATAATATCAACGCCTCTCGTGGCACAGAGGCACAAGCGTGCGACTGTAAACGCGACAGGTTGTGGGTTCGATTCCCACTCCATGAAATGGAATTTTTAATTTCCTGGGTTTAGTAACAAAAACAAAAGCGCGGCGTTGAATTCCGCCACTCAGCACGTAATGCCTCAATTCGGCGGAAAGTGGGGAACGGAGTGTCTTAACACTAGGTTCTCTCTGCCTACCCTGCTATATGCGGGATACAGCGTGAAGCTACGACAGGCGTTCAGTAGTTTGTTTTCACTTGATTGACGAGTTAAGAAAAAAACAGAAAAATATTCTACCTATCTTTTTTATTAATATCTAATTCAGTTGAGTTTTTTAATTATGGCGCTTGATTACTAAAGGTTCTCTCTCATCTATCATCTCTGGCGTTGCAACGCGTCTGGGACAGTGTCTGGTTTCAAACACGGTGGTAGTAAGTTCGATCCCCACTCGGGGAATATTTGCATTAGTTTCATATCTTCTCTCTATCAACAAAAGAGCAGCGTTGAGTTACGCCCAACAGAAAACGGAAATCCTGTTATACAGGAAAAATGGTGAATCTGCTTATACTCGTATAGCAAAATGTGCTATCATAAATAATAACAACCGCTAAACCAATTTACATTCAAATAGACCGCCATGATAAATAGCTTGGCACAAGTAATAAACTCTGTTTTGTCACTAAATTTACATGTTCACAACTGCCTTATAAATACATTATAACTTGATAATGTTATAATTTTATAGAATTTACTGGTAAGATATTGTGCGGCGTTGAGTTTCGCCACCCAACTCATGGGGCGGAAAGTGGAGGGAATGTCCTGACATTAGGTTCTCTATGACTACCCTGCAATACGAAATAAAACGGGAAGCTGCTATTCTATAACAAAATTTTCTATTAAGACAAAGGGCGGCGTTGAGTTACGCCACCTAACAAACAATTCTTCGTATCCCGATGGAAAGTAGAGCATGGAATATCCTAACACTAGGTTCTCTTTGACTACCCTACTTTGATTTGTTGATTTATTGAATGACTGATTAAGACAAAGCGAATGAATTTCATCAATATTGTTCGGTGGTAGGAGGTTCGTCCTCCGTCTGGCTCGCGACCACTATCATGTCAAAGACGAACCGCCAAATATCTTATGATGTGTTCCGGTTCGATGGCATGTAAGCCAGGTTTTTCCCTTTCCCACCCTTTTTTTTTTTTTTTTTTTTTTTTTTTTGCTCGTTTGCCATCCGGTATCCATAAAAAAAAATCACCAAGCACGTAGTGTCTTGAATTCGGCAAACGAGATGTCTTGTTTAGCCTTATCCTAGGTTCTCCTCCCTGACTACCTTACTTTGTGGAAGCGTGACGCTGTTATTCTATAGTCATTATTTTATTTTATTTTAAAGGTATTTTAAAACAAACATGCAATGCAATGTTCAAATTGTAAAAAGTCCATAAATATTGTCATTATAATTATAATTTTCTGATAAAACACAACATAGCGTGGAGATCCGCCACACAATTTAGTCTCGTGGGGCGAAAGTGGACGGCATATCTTCAAAATTGGTTCTCTCTGGCTACCCTATTTCACAGGAAAAGGCAAGCGGTAAAAGTGGTATTTCGTAAGAAATTTTTTTACTAAGACAGCGTTGAGTTTTACGACCCAATAACTAGTGTCTTGAATTCAGGGGGAAAATGGAGAACGGAATGTCTTGGCACTACGTTGTCTCTAGCTACCCAGGTTAGCGAAAAAAATTCGTGTACGCTGTTATTCTTTATATATTAGTTTACATTATATTTCACAGGTCTATTCGAACAAGGCGCGGAGTTGATTTCCACAAGAACACACTATGTGTCTAATTTATACTAAAGAACGCCTTAATATGTCTTATTTCTATACATTAATCTATCAATATTTACAATATAAAAAAGGCAGAAAGAATCTATGAAGAGACTCCAATCTCTACATTCCACCCGAATTCCAGACCTTATGTATCCTCCAGTAACTCAACACCACACTTTATATTAGATCATACCAGATCGGATAAATGAAAATCATTTAAATATTGTCTCTAGTGGAAATCGAACCCACAATCCATCGCGTTAACAGTCGCTATCACACTGCGCCACGAAGGCTTCAAATAAATTTTGTTGCGAAGAGGTATCTATAGCCCTACAATTACAACGAGTATAGCCCCGCGAGTAAATACCTCGGTATGCTTTTAATCAATGCTTTACAACGATATTAGGAAACGTTCACAGAAATTAAATTTTACATGAAATGGTAATATTTAGTTTTTTTTTATCTTCACGCTGTAACCCGCGAAAGCAGGTTAGACAGAGGGAACCTGAGAACCTAGTGTTAAGACAATCCGTTCTCTTACAACAATTCCGTTCCCCACTTTCCGCCAAATTGAGGCATTGCGTGCTGAGTGGCGGAACTCAACGCCGCGCTTTGCCTTGTTACCAAACCCCGGAAATGAAAAATTCCATTTCCTAGAGTGGGAATCGAACCCACAACCTGTCGCGTTTACAGTCGCACGCTGTACCTCTGCGCCACGACAGGCGTTATTTAATATTTAGTATATTTTGTTAAATTAGACGTATTAAAAAAGACACAGATAAAGTAGTGAAAAGACACTCCGTTGACTTGCGGAACTCAATTCTTTTTAGAATGTAAGTTCTAAAGTTTTAATTGAAGACAAATAAATGAATTGCTGTTATAATATTAACTGTGTCCCCGTTGACGCGTTAACAACGCGTTATCTATCAATGTTTATGTCACTGTGTGTATGCATGTCAAACCATGGAAGTGTGTGTAACATTTATTTTATTAATTTAATATAATTTCTTTACAATATTTTAAAAATATATTATCATTCTGCACTCCTTCTCTGTATAAACTATAAGTGTGCCAAGTTTCATGCTCCTCTGCTGCGTTATTTTCGTAAAAAGGGGTCCAAAGTTTTTGCTTTACGTATTTATATATAGATTAGAGGCTATAATTGCGCAGTGGGACAGCGTCTGACTGTAAGCTCGATTGGTTGTGGGTTCGATGTTGATTCGGTAAAACAAAGATGTGGATTCGGTAAAACAAAGCACGGTGTTAAATTCCACCACCTAATAAGTAACGTCTCGAATTTGACCAGAAAGAAAACGAAATATTCTAGGTTATTGTGACTTGTGTGTGACTACAGTGGGGAAAAAATGAACGATCTACGATCTAAAGACGTTAATTCATATGTCTTAAATCTCTTAAAATTTTGATATCTATATATATAGTGAAGCAAAAACTTTGTACCCCTTTTTACAAAAATTACGCGGACGGAGGGAAATGAAATTTGGCACACTTATAGTTTATATAACGATGGAGTGCAGAATGATAATATTTTAAAAAATAATGCATAAAAAGTATATTAAATTAATAAAATAAATGTCACACACACTACCATGGTTTGACGTCTATGTTTATATAAAGTGACATATACGTTGCTAGGCAACGCGTTGTTAACGCGTCAACGGGGACACTAGTATAATTTAAATGACCTCAGTGTGACACAAGCCTAAGTTAATCTAGACGTGTTTTCAAAAGCAAATACTATGAAAATCAGCTTCCTTTAGCACAAAACGACATGTATGGAACACCAATTAAAAGGCGATGCTATTTGGCATTACCATAGAGTTCCATCAGTACGTGAATAGTCAATTAAATCCGACTAACTCTTTCATGAAAGTATTTTCAGGATCCAATCCCATATTGAAAACAGGTATTAAGGATTCTCGTTATTCGAATGAGAATTTTATTTTTCGTACTTATATCGTGAAACTAGTTGTGGCCCGAAATTGCGTTTGCTTAAATTACAAAAAGAAATTATCGTGTTTTTCCTATTTTCGCAAGAATTTTGGAATATTCTCTCCGGTCAGGTAGTCTCAAGGCAGTTAGTGAGAATCTAATGCTAAGACACTCCGTTCTCCACTTTGCGCCTATACGTATACACATAGACAGGAAACCAGTACATTCGTTTTAAATTATTTTGAAACAATTTTAAATAGAGGCCTTGTAGGTGCAGTGGTAAAGCGTCTAAGCATTGTGGTTCTAGATTTGTTCCGCACTCAGGAAGTGATATTTAAATCATTTTCATTAACCCGCTCAGTTAAGACAAAACGCTGGATTTAGCTCCATCACCCAACACGCAAGCCTGAAATTTAAGTAAAATATCTCGACACTAATTTCTCTACCTGCCCTGCTATGCGAAAAAAGTTAAAACCTGAAAAAAATAAACAATATATTCCATACAAAGCCAGCTATTTTATTATAACGCATATATAACGTGGCAGTAAAATTTTTTCATACACTGTATGTACCATATATATGCAATTCGCAATATCACAAAACCCCATAACATTTTTCTAAACAAAAGCTTCTGTCAACAATAACCGTTTTACGAGTATGTGTGGCGATACGGAATGGCCCGCAACTATCGCTCGTTGGAAACTTACATAAACATTAGGGTTACTATAATTTTTGTTATATTAAAAAAGAACGCCTGTCGTGGCGCAGAGGCACAAGCGTGCGACTGTAAACGCGACAGGTTGTGGGTTCGATTCCCACTCCAAGAAATGTAAAGTTTAGTATTTTCATTTCCTGGGTTTGGTAACAAGGCAAAGCGCGGCGCTGAGTTCCGTCGTTCAGCACGCAATGCCTCAATTCGGCGGAAAGTGGGGAACGGAATTGTTGAAGATAAATAATAATAGATAATGGAGTGTCTTAACACTAGGTTCTCTGGTTCCCTTTGTCTACCCTGCTATTCGCGGGATACAGTGTGAAGGTAAAACAAAAGTCGAAAAATGTGGAACGGAAACCTTAAGATAATGGAATGTCTAAGCACTAGATTTTCAGGTTCCTTCTGCCTACTCTGCTGTGTGCGAGATACTGTGTGAAGCTAAAACAAAAGAAAAATAGTTTTACGCTTTTTCCTGTATAGACTACCCTAATCAAAGAGTACCTTGTGACCAGACACTGTTCTTCGCCCTTTCTTTTTGCCAGAATTTGAAACATTGCTTTACAGCTTACATATAACGATGCCACCGAGTGGAAATCGAACCCACAACCAATCCCGTCAGACCCTGGCTTACTTTTTAATTTTAAGCTTCACGCTGTATTCCGCATATAGGCACAGGGAACCTGAGAATCTAGTGTTATGACACTCCGTTCCAAATTGAGGCATTGCGTCCGCTTCTTATACATTATTTTAGTACTTTCACGCGTTGCAGGATAATAAGAGATATAGTGTTAAGCCTCTGATGGCTTCACACCTTATTATTTAAAAAAAAAACATTAAAAAAAAACATTTTTTACTTTTTTTATTGAACCATGGTCACAGTAGCAATGATCAGTGACGCATACTTCATGCACAGCGTCCCCTAATCTCGGTGAGTTATTTCACTTGCAACTTCCGTATTGATACGTTTACGTTCGCGAAATATATTGTTTATTTGGTCACTTATGTACTGCATTTAAATTATTATTATTGACTAACTTTGAAAAAAGAGGTTATCAATATGACTGTCGTGGGCAGAGGCACAAGAGTACGACAAGTTGTGGGTTCCATTCCCACTTCAGGAAATGAAAATGTTAAATAATATTTAGTACTTTCATTTTCTCGCTCTGGTAACAAAGCAAAGCGCGGCGTTGAGTTCCGCAACTCAACACGGAAATTTTAAAGAGAATGGAGTGTCTTAGCACTAGGTAAAAACATAATGTTAAGTTATTGAACTTTAATTTTTTATGTGTTATCATATGATTTTTTACTGGTTAAAACAATTTTAATGATTCTTTTTTTACATAATAGCTAATGCTTTTTATGTGGGCCCAATTAAATTTAGTTAAGATATGACGGATAGTTTTTGAGTTATTCGTAATAATTGTACTATTTGGTACATTTTCTTTGAAGTCGGTTTCCTTTTGTGATAACTTATTATTTTATAATCAAGTGAATCCATAGTGTCGCAGTGGAACAGCATCCGACTGTAACCACGTTTGGTTGTGGGTTCGATTCCCGCTCGGGGAATATTTCCATTTCTCCACTCTAGTAACACTCAAGGCGCTGCGTTGAATTCTATCATTCAAACGCAATATCTATTATTTAGATGGAAAGCATAGACCAAAGTGCCTTGTCACTACTTTCTCTGTGACTATCTTACTATGCGTAAAAAGAGTGAAGCTATAAAAAAAAAATGTAAGTAAGAAATAATATCATATCATTTCGTTATTTTCTCTTTTAATATATAAAGTAGGGCATGTTATTTATAAGACAAACATATGAAATAATTTCATATTGAAAATTAAAAGCAAACACCTGAAAGGAATCTTAAAAGATAACAGTTGATAAAATCTAGACCTAAATCTAGAGGTAACGAGATAAATAATAAAAAATAGATATATAATTGAGGCCATCGTGGCGTAGTGGGACAATTTCTGACTGTAAATGCAATTGGTCGTGGGTTCGATTCCCACTCAAGATAATATATATATAAATTATATTCATTTCGCCGCTCTGGTATGACAAAGCGCGGAGTTCTGCCACTCAACATTCAAAATCTCGATTTTGGGCGGAAAGTGGAGAAATTAGTTTATGACACTAGGTACCTTGCTATACCGAGAAAAGCGAGAAGCCATTTTGTACCCGAATGTCAGAGAAGGGTTATGTTTTTCGTGTGTATCATGTATGTTTGTAGTACTCTTTATTACCTCATATCTTCCAAACCCCTGGACCGAATTATATAGTTCAGGTGACGTTAGATAGGTATTGATACTCTCAAGTGTTCTTAGATATGTGACATCACTTTTAATTCATTATGGCGCCTTCTAGAGGCTATTACGTCATGAATAAAAACAAAAAAGTCGTTAATAGGTAGCGTGTGGGATATCAAATGAAAGGATTTAATTAGCACATTTCAAATATATAATATTTTTATATTTATAGCTTACTTTTTTTGTATTTGCTTACTAAATTTGAAGAATTGATGATTGATTCAGTCGGATTTTTTGTTCTTTATAATTATGTGTGCTCTTTATATATAATAATGTCATCATTATAGCTTTTACAGAAATATATAAGAATTCTTTAAATTTCTAAGTCAATGGAAATTGTAATATAAAAGAATAAAATACATAAAGCGCGAGTGTTCGTGGATTCGATTACTACGAAATAATATATTTAAATTATTCTTAAATCTCTTTCAAGTTACAGCGCGGTGTTGAGTTCCGCCATTCAACATGACAATATCTCGATTCAGGATGGAAAACGAAGAATTATCTTCGTTTAAGATATATGAATGTCAACGATAATTCTCAGGGTAATGATTATATTTAAACTGTTATAATTTCGCTACTAGGTAAGGCAAAACGCGGCGTTGAATTCCGCCACTTAACACGCAATATCTCGATTTCTGGCGGAAAATCGGGAACAGTCTCTCACTATGTATGACTTTGACTTTGAACATAGTCTCAACACTATGTTCAAAGTCAAAGTCAAAGTCAAAGTCAAAGTCAAAGTTAAAGTTAAAGTCAAAGTAAAAGTAAAAGTCAAAGTGAAAGTCGAAGTCAAAGTCAAAGTCAAATAATATAATTCAAAATAACAATTTACCTGCTTAATTTTTTTAAGTTCTCTGTGACTTCCCTGCTATGCGGGATACAACGTGAAATTGTAAGCTGTCTATATATAAGTAACTTATTTTCTTTAGAGTTCCAAATCAATTAAACTTTGCATTTAACTTAGCTTAGTATTTTTAACAGACAGACAAGCTTTGCTTGTTCAGCCATTCGATAAAACTCATTGAAAGTGTGCAAAGAAAATATAAATAGAACTAAACACGTAGAGATGGTTTATTTGAATAATATCTTAAAAATTATAGTAGTTGCTTCTTACATACATACGTAGCTTCACGCTGTATCCCGCATATAGCAGGGTAGACAGAGGGAACATAGTGTTAAGACACTCCGTTCCCCACTTTCCACTGAATTTAGGCATTGCGTGCGGAGTGGCGGAAATCAACGCCGCGGGTTGCCTTATTACCAAATCTAGGAAATGAAAAATTCCATTTCTTCTGGAGTGGAAATCGAACCTACAACCTGTCGCGTTTACAGTCACACGCTTGTGCCTCTGCACTACAACCGGAATATATTTAAGAATAAAGTATCACAAGTACATTAAATTAATAAAATAAACACACACACACACATATTTAACATAGACTTCACACAAAATGACATACACGTTGCCAAGGAAACGTGTATTTTACACGTCAATGGGTACTAGTTAACAAAAACACATGACAAAAAGAGAAACAGGCGAACGAATTAAAACCATACATCACGAATGTCTACGGATTGGAAAAGAATCAGTTCCACTTTAATTTACATGTAAAATGGACGCGATTTTAATTTTCGCTCGTCCTAGTGATGCTTCTATGGAAAAAATATGTATCGATATATTTAGACTATACTATATATGTATGCAAAATGAGACTTGTGCGACCCCTTGTGTTTCCTATATTTAAATACGGAGCCGAAACTTGGACCATCAAAAGCAGAGACCATCAAATGCAACGTATTGATGCTCTAGAAATGTGGTGCTGAAGGCGCATGTTGCGAATACCCTGGACAGCGAAATGCGCCAATAACTTCATACTATCAGAGCTCAGAATAAAGACGCATCTGTCATCTATCTGTGAGCTACGTCTCATGCGTTATTTTGGCCATTTATTGCGAAGAGATGATGAAAATTTGGAGCGGGTAGTTGTTCTCGGCAATACTGAAGGCAAAAGATCACGTGGCCAAACACCAGCACGACCGCCCAATTAAAAAATGTGTACTTCTGTGAAAAATTCCACGAGGTAGTGAGATACGCACTGGATCGCAATCAATGGTAGGATTGCCTTTGTGCTTGCAAGATGTCCGCCAACCACGATCATTAGTCATGATGTATATGAACAAGAAAAAAGAAGAATATATGTATATACAACGCTTGCGTTACTGAGTGACTGACAGACGCCGTACTGCCTATAGAAAGGTGAAATTTGGCATGTAGGCTCCTAGGGGGGTACGGGGGAATAGTCGTAGTACTTGGGGAGTAAATAGGAGATTTTCGAAATTCTAACGCGAAGAATAAACAAATGAATTTCAAGTTTGATAGTCCATGCAACCGAAACCAAAATATTTGAACGTAGTAAACGCAATTCAGTTTAGGCTAGGTTCTAATGCCACTTGGATTGGCCTTGAATCATTAATAAAATCAAATTTAACTTTCAAAAATAAATATTGAACGGTACTAAGTATACAATAATAGCACAGTTGAGCAAGTGCTACTTATAGGTTACTAAGGTTGTAATTATTTAATTATTCAAAAGGTTAATTTTTATTTTTTTTGGAATCTCGAAATCGCTCTCCTGTAGAGTCGTACTTTGGCATTTATGAGTAGATATATCGATTAATTCCTTCCAATATATCGATAATTATTTACTACCTATCGATATTTTTATATATCGAAACTATTTGCCCATCCCGAGCTTGTCCCATCCAGCTAGCGCCAGAGCGTGTGACACTAGGTGTATCGATTTACATTGAATCCGTGAAATACTTAAAAATGTTTTTCGTTTGAACTCTTTAATGTCTAATGTATTTTAATTGTCTAGACTATTGATATAAATTTTAAAATTATGAAAAAAAATAATCAATTAAAATCATACTAATACTATAATCCTGAAGATTAGTGAAGATGGACGTTTGTGTCACGCAAGAACTCTAAGCAACAGAAATCATGAAACTTTACAGTAACATAGCTTAGAGCTATTACGCACTGTAGACTGGTCGCCGACAGCTTGGTTGACATCAAAACATAGGCAACTAGGACCAATAATTATTATTACGGTTAGCATATTCGACACTCGACGATTCTTAAATAGCAATATGAGATCCTATTTGCAATAAAAAAATCAGTGTCCACAGATTTTGTAAGTTTTGATTGTAATCCTTTAGTCGTTGCCATAGTTGCTCGCAGTGTGAACGCTTCCATTTGTAGCCGTAGTCTTGATAGTCGCCGACGACTGGGAGCCGCTTGTTCGTCGCTACTACATGTCGATTCGTCGAGTTGCCCGAGCGACTAACGACCCAGTGCGTAAGCTCCTATTTACATGCAGACCTACTGTTAAGACAGTCCGTTCACCACTTTCCTCGGAATTTTATATAGCGAAGAAGTGCAGAATGATGGGATCGTCTTAAAATAATACAATACATAAAAAGATATATAAAATTAATAAAATAAATGTTACACACACATGCATGTAAAGTGTACATATACATTGCTAAAGACGCGTTGTTAACGCGTCAACAGGAACATAAATATACCTAGATTTGTATGACAAAACTACTAACTCCAAAACGTCTGTCAAAACTAGCGCCTAAGTGAAATACTTGGTAACACATTTTAACAGTAACTATTGTTAAAGTAATTATCAACTAGCTGAATAATTTTACCCTTAGTAAGGTAAGGAAAGGTAAGGTAATGATTTCGTAATAATTTATTTAGACCTATAACCAAATTTTATGAGTGGCTGTCGTGGCGCAGAGGCACAAGCGTGTGACTATAAACGCGACAGGTTGTGGGTTCAATTTCCACTCCAAGAAATGTAAAATTTAGTATTTTCATTTCTTGGGCTTGGTAGCAAGGCAAAGCGCAGCGTTTAGTTCCTCCACTCAGCACGCAATGCCTCCATTCGGCGGAAAGTGGGGAACGGAATTGTTGTAAGAGAACGGAGTGTCGTAGCACTAGATTCTCTGATTACCTCTGCCTACCCCGCTAAATGCGGGATACAGCGTGAAGATAAAAAAAAAGTAAAAAAAAATCATATTAAGAATCTCCTCATTCGGCTAAAAACCAATAATACTGGCCCTACCATATATTTGACATACACTTTTTTTACTTTTTGCTAAAAAACCTGTATTTTACACGTCACTGGGAGCCCCCATAGCAACTCGTATTAATCTATTTACGCTCTAACATCAAAAGCTAGACCACGCTTTTGAGCAATCATTCGTTGGAAGGAGCCTTCTATACAATCAATACAGCAGATGAATGCAAAAGTACAACACAAAGCTGAGAACTTGGAGAAGCTTTATTCGAAATGATAAACCTCTTTAAGCATTATGGTGCAGTGGGGACTGACCGTAAACGTGATTGGCTGTGGGTTCTATTCCCACTTGGGGTAATGATTATAAAAAAAGCAGCTACACGCTTTATTCCGCAACAACAACAACAGAATGGTCAAAATGAATTAAGTTTCAAGCCATTCAGGTTGCCGCTTTCCGTTCGAATTTGAGACATTGTATGTTAAGTGGCGGAACTCAATGCCGTGCTTTGTCTTACTCGAGCGGAGAATTATGAGCGGATGAAAATAATTTAAACACAAACATATCCTGAGTTGGAATCGAACGAACAACCAATCGCGTTTACAATCAATCGTAGTTTCACTACATCACAAATGGCCTTTACAAACAAACATACATACATACATATATACATAAAAACACACATACAATTGAAACGCGTTATTGAAGTCCGAATGGTACACAACGCCAATTATTCTTGCCACTACATTCTGCCCTAGTACCAGGGATATGGAATCAGGAGTACGCTCTTAAATTGTATACCAGTATATGTTAGTGGGCCAGTGAATTTATAGCGCGATATTTTCTTTTTTTTACTTTTTTCCTACTATAATAATATGTATTATTAGGTTTTATGGTTGAATTCAACGTTTTTTTAACTTCGACGCATACCAAGGTAGTCAGAATTCTTTCTGTGACCGACCCGATAAAAAGTATTATTTGAATTTGTATCTCCTTTAACATTAGGTAGACAATCCGTTCTTCACGTTCCGCTAAAATTCGAGCTGGAGAAATAAATTATTTGTTATTATTCCCTCTAATGAGAATCGAACCCACAATCGTGTTTAAAGGGAAGACATTAAATAAAACACCGTTATATTAGTCACCAGTACCAGTATCAATACAGTTAGTAGTTTATGTACTTACTTACTCACTTAACTTCACACTTTATCCCTAACGGGGTAGTCGGAGAGAACGGAGCGCCAAACGCTACGGTCCCTGCATACCTCTTTCGCCTTGTCCTCATGCTTTTTACGGTTCCAGTATTATTGATACTGTGTTCTCGAAGGTCAACCGAGGTCTCCCCATACCTCTCTTGCCGCTCACTTGTACTTCTTAGTAGTTTATTTGTACGAGCATAATGCCTTCAATGTTTAGGCAGTAAGACTATAATTGCTATAAGCTTATTTATTGTAAAATTATACTTTAAAGGAGCTACTGTTGAATCTTTCAATAGCTATACTCAATAGAACGGACTTCCAAGCCGATCATTGGACTGACAATACTGACACTATTAGCCTATTTGAATAAAGAATAGAAAGAAGAATATTTTGTTATAATATGTTTGACAATGTGTTCAAATATAGATGGTATAAGGTAAATATAGTGACATATCTGTAGGTAGTTGACAATAATCTAAGAATTTGTTAATATAATTAAAATTTGTATACTTTTAGGAGAAGAAACTGCTTAGCTTAGGAATATAAACTAGTGTCCCCGTTGACGTGTTACCAACGCGTTGTCTTTATCAATGTATATGTCACGTTATATCAGCATGGATGTCAAACCATAAAAATTTGGTAGTGTATGTAATATTTATTTTATTAATTTAATGTACTTTTTATGCATTCATTTAAAAAGATATTATCATTCTGCACTTCTTCGTTACATAAACTATAAGTGTGCTAAGTATCATGCTCCTCCATCCACGTATTTTTCGTAAAAAGCGATCCAAACCTTTTGCTTCACGTATTTATATATAGATAAGTATGACAATTTTGGTATAAAAACAATTTTATCAATTGTTGGTATTGTAAAACATTTTGTACGGAGCGGAACCTAACGCCGCACTTACCTAAACAAGCAAAAAAAAGTTATATTTGAATTTGCAATCATTTCAATGAATGTGCTTAACATTTAAATTGCGTCATATCAATCAATATTAATTTATTTATTAGCTTTAACAAAAGAATAGCTCATAAAAAGCGATACACAACAATCCTAACATAGTGGAATTTTGTTGCGTATAAAATATTTTATTGGATAAATTTATAGCTAGCATACAGTGGATGCCGCGGCAATAAATACACCTGAGTTTTACTAAAATAATATTAGGTACCTTTACCAATAGATCGAAGTGAAATTTAAGAATTTCTATATATAAATATATTATTTAATATCGTTTATCAACAAAAAGTTAAAAAGTATGATGATTTTAACATACATGTCTATATAACACGATCCCCGTCGGCTTACCTTTTATAAGTTACAATAAACAAGCATATTAAAATTTGGTATCATTGCAAAACAACAAAATCAACGAAAACTTTACATCCCATACCGTCGTCTAAATCAGATCTATATATACCGGCTTATTCTATATACCGCCTTCCCTAAATATATTGGCTTACCTTTATAAAGCTTTAACGCCTGTCGTGGCGCAGAACCACAAACGTGCGACTGTAAACGCGACAGGTTGTGGGTTCGATTCCCACTCCAGGAAATGTAAAACTTAGTATTTTCATTTCTTGGGTTTGGTAACAAGGCAAAGCGCGGCGTTGAGTTTCGCCACTCAACACGCAATGCCTCAATTCGGCGGAAAGTGGGGAACGGAATTGTTGAAAGAGAATGGAGTGTCATAACACTAGGTTCTCTGGTCCTGCTGCCTACCCTGTTATATGCGGGTTACAGAGTGAAGTTAAAAAAAACACACATTACACATTACAGATTTACGTAAAATTTGCGACTAAATAAGCAGATTTGTGCATAGCAGGAAAGGTAGTCTTTATCCTTCGCTTTTTGCCCGAAATCCAGACATTGTATATTAAATGACAGAACTCAACGCAGTGTTTTCTTATATTAAATTCAAATTCAAATAATTTAAAAAAAAATGAAGCATGTAATGGTTCTTACTTTGAAAGTAAGAACCGACGTAAGAAACTCAGCGGGATTTTTTTTTCCTCAGTCAACTAGTGCGGGAAAATAGGATACAAACCCACAACCAGTCGCGTTTACATTCAGACGCTATCCCACTGCGCCACAATGGTGTCTATATATTTAGTAGTTACTAAATATAAAAACATCAATTTTTTTTTAACTTCACGCTGTATCCCGCATATAGCGGGGTAGGCAGAGGGAACCAGAGAACCTAGTGTGAAGACACTCCATTCTCTTTCAACATTTCCGTTCCCCACTTTCCCCCAAATTGAGGAATTAATATTTTGACTATTTTATTATTTACCACGAAGTTCATGTAAAGATTCAAGAAAAATAATTTCTGATATAGCTATCCCATATCAACGATTGTTAATGTAATGATTCACTTAGTTTCACATAACATGCAATAAAAACTAACATTATTACGGTTGGTGGTAGGAGGTTCGTCCTCCGTCTGGCTCGCGACCACTATCATGTCAAAGACGAACCGCCAAATATCTTATGATGTGTTCCGGTTCGATGGCATGTAAGCCAGGCTTTCCTCTTTCCCACCTATCCTTTCCCCAAAATCTGGTAGTTCCGATAGCGGACTACTACATTGTCCTCCTGTATCCTCTAGGTTGGCAACGCATCTAGAACATCTCTGGTGTTGTAGATGGTCATGGGCAAAGGTAGCCACTTACCATCAGGTGGTCCTTTTGCCCGTTTGCCATCCGTTATCCATTAAAAAAAAAAAAAAAAAAGAATAACACCAAAACTACTCGTCAGTATCTTAACGAAATTTAAATGAAAGCACATCAGAAGCACCAGCTATCATATAAAAAAAGAATCATCAAAATTGATTCAGCCAGTAAGAAGCGGTAACACAAATAAAATAGCAGTCGAATTGAGAACCTTCTTTTTGGAAGTCGGTTATAAAGTTAGTAAAAAACTTAGTCTAATTATACGTCACATAATTCCCTTAGTTAAATAATATAATTTTAAACTTGGACAATACTGGGAATAAACCGCAACTCATGAATTCTGTACGTGCGCTAATATCTGGCAGTCATGAACAAAATACTAACATATTTTGAAGATGACTACAGACTCTAGACTAAAATGTCGCTTTGGTCTTTATATATTTTTATGTTATATAGCGCGGCGTTAAGCTCCGCCATACACTTATAATGAACAGAATTCGGACGGAAAGTGGAGAGCGGAGTATCTTGACACTGGGTTTTTTCTGACTGCCCTGTTACGCGGTGTGTCTGTCCCGTAAAAACTGCAGAACATAAATAAGTGAAACATGACAATAAGTAATGTAGCTTATACATGAAAATAATATAAAATCTAAAATTTAAAAATATATTAGTTTTTATCCTAACGCCACGTCGTCGAAGTCACAAACAGAAGCTAGTATTCGATGCCTTTTTTCGTGTTGTTGAAGAAATGAAAATAATTTAAACATAATCATTCCATGAGTGGGAATCGAACCTACAACCTGTCACGTTTACAATCGCACACTTGTGCCTCTGCGCCACGACAGACCTCACTTATCTCATAAATTTTATATTTTTTGTTTTACTACTTGTTCACGCCTGTACTTACTGAACGCCTGTCGTCGTGCAAAGACACAAGCGAGCGACTGTAAACGCGACAGGTTGTGAGTTCGATTCCCAATCCAGGAAATGAATTTTTTAAATAATATTTAATATTTTCATTTCCTAGGTCTTTTAACAAAGCAAAGCGCGGCGTTGAGTTCTGCCATTCAGCACCCAATGCCACAATCCGGCGGAATATGAGGAACTGAAATGTTGTAAGAGAACGGAGTGTCTTAACACTTGGTTCTCAGGTTCCCTCTACCTACCCTGCTATGTGCGGGATTTAACGTGAAGTTAAAAAAAATACTTTAAGATCATGTAAGTCTCACGTCTGCACAGTGCTGTATTCGAATCAGTAATATTTCCACATGTTTGGTTTCACCGAGTTTTCGCTGTGCTTCTTATATTTACAACAATAGGTACAATCGTTGTCTTCCGAATAAATACCGGAATTTTCTTTATATTGTTCTTAAAAATTAATTCGTGTACCTCTATTGTGTTTAATTTAAGTACTATAAAAAAGCAAGCAAGGCCGTAGGGCAATGGGACATCGTCTGATTGTAAACGCGATTGGTAATGTGTTCGATTCCCTCTCGGGGAAATGCTTATTCTTTATTATATTTTTTTATTGACAAAAGCAAGTACCTGATGTAATAAGTGCTTACCTTCTTTCATAGACATCTACAACACCAGAGGAGTAGTGAATGCGGTATACAGATGGAATGGGGAGGAGATAATGCAGTGTCCAGGACAAGCCACCATCCTTCTAAGGAAGGCATGAGAAATAAGAAAAACCTGGTTTGGATGTCATCGAACCGGATAATGTGTCATAATTAGATATTTTGCGGTTCATCTTTGACATGATAGTGTTTGCGATCCCGTCGGAGGACTAACGTTCGTCCGTCCCGTTTCTGCTATCATCATCATTGTATACTTTAGTATTAGTTAACTAGTTTTTCTTATTAACCCATAACACGTACACAACGCGGCGTTGAACTCCGCCACTAAGCTCACAATTTCACAATTCCAAGCGAAAAATAGAAAACGGAATATCTTAACACTGACTTTCGAGACTATTTTAATTAAGAAATCCTTTAAAATATTACAAAATAACCTCAAATTTCTTTGGCCTGGCATTAATTACTGAAGCGAGCTAGATTAGCCAATCCGTCAGAGCATTGTACGCCTGTTTATACTGAGCTTAATAAGCTGTGGCAAAATTACCAACATTAATCGTCCAAATGCAATCTGTTCAAGATAACACTGACATTTATATCTTCTTGTACCAATAAAAATAAATTATAGGTGTCTTCTTAAATTTGTAAGGTTATATTTTGTTTTATATGCAATTGTATGTAAATTAACGTATTTTGGTTATGTTTTTTTAAATTATTTCATGCTTTTTCTTACATAGCAAGGTAGACAGAAAGAATCTAGTGTATAGACACTTCATTTTTCCTCTGAATTCGAACTGATATAGTTTCAATATAATCATTACCGAGTACACGCAACTAAACGCTATTATCGATACATTATAATATTATTAATATCAGTATGATTTTAAATAGAAAAAAACGTATCCCACATATAGCAGGGTAGGCAGAGAGAACTTGAGAACCTAGTGTTAAGTTTAAGACACTCTGTTCCCTAACTTCCGCCGAATTGAAGCATTGCTGGCTGATTGGCGGAACTCAACGCCGCGCTTTGCCTTGTTACTAAATCCAGGAAATGAAAATACTAAACTTTTACATTACCTAGAGTGGGAATCGAACCCACAACCTGTTTAACAATCGCACGCTTGTGCCTCTGCGTCACGACAGGCTTTATTATTTTTATGCCATATTTTGGCAAAACTTTTAAATACAAAATTAACACGCAATATCTCGAATTCGAAGGGAAAGTGGCGAACGGAGTGTCATGACACTAGGTTCTCTCTGACTACCCTGCTATGCGGGATAAAGCGAAAAGCTGTTTTTTTTATGGATAACGGATGGCAAACGAACAGAAGGACCACCTGATGGTAAGTGGTTACCTTCGCCATGCACATCTACAATAAAAGAGATATTATAGATGCGTTGCCAACCTAGAGGATACAAATGGAAGGGGACAATGTAGTAGTCCGCTATCGGAACCACCACATTTTTGGGTGGGAAAGGGAAAGACCTGGCTTACATGCCATCGAACAGGAACACATCAAAAGGTATTTGGCGGTTCGTTTTTGACATGATAGTGGTCGCGAGCCAGACGGAGGACGTATCTCCTACCACCTAACTACTGGGATACCCACCTCTAACGGGACGCTAGCCAGCGGCGAAGGGGAAATTGTATGCTAGCCTCGTCCCCTCACCGGGTAATACTGCTTTTTAGTAGATATTTCATACAAAATTTTACTACGTTACAACATATGTAGGTTAGTGTCGATACCTTAAAGTATCATTAATCAAATACCGAATGCATGGTGCTATTTATTATCGTTCCAGCATTTAATATACTGAAACTAAATTTAATACGGGATAAGCTAAATTCTCAATATATATCTTCTTCATATATAATAAATTTGGTAGATGGGGAACGGAAATGTTAAAAGAGAACGGAGTGTCTTAACACTAGGTTATCAGGTTCCCTCTGCTTGCCCTGCTATGTGCGGAATAAAGCGTGAAGCTAACAAAATGTATACTGTATATGTATAATAATGTTTTCATTATATAATGGTCCAATAACATTAAATATTCATAAATAATAGGCCATAGATTATTCTGATATGTAATCTATATTCCTGCAAAATTTTATCTAAAACTGTGCAGTAGATTTTGCGTAAAAGACTAAAAAACAACCATGGTTAAACAAAACAGGGGTTAGGGTTATGTAAATTGTAATATGGTAAGCTTCACGCTATATCCCGCAAAGCAGGATAGTCCGAGTGAACCTAGTACCAAGATACTCCGTTCCCCAACTTTCCGCCTGAATTATAAACACTGCGTGTTAATTAGCGGAACTTAACGCTGTACATTGTTTTACCAGAGAGGAGAAATAAAAAGTGACTGTACTTTTTGTTATGACTGTAGTTTTTTTCGTTCAATTCTTTTGCTGTTCTTTTCTTGAAAAATAAATTAATTAATTAAATATTGATATATACCATACCTCAGGTGAAAATCGAATCCACAACCGATTACCTTTACTACTGTACTATATATATATATATATAGATATATATTGTCGTACAATAGTAAAGGCAATCGATTAATGATAATCGTAATATAAATATTATTACCCTTATCGGTTGCAACGCTTCATTACGTGTTCAGAAGCGCAACCCATATTTCAATCTTACTGTGATGTTGCAGTAGAATAGAAAAATAATTTATTTTGCAAAATATCTGAGTAGAACTAAATATAGATGGCGTGGAAAGCGTAGAACGGAGTGTTTTGTCACTAGATTCTCTCTGCTATGGGAAAAAAATCGTGAAATTGTTAGTTAGTGTTCAGTTACAGTACTAGGCGTAGTGAATTCTTTTCTTATAAGATATATGTATATGAATATATCTTATAAGAAAAGGATCATCGAAATTGGTTCATCCAATAAAAAACCAAGCAGGGTATAAAAAAAATTCAATCGAATTGAGAACCTCATATTTTGAAATCGATCAAAATCGATTTTGAACACCACGATTAATAAATTTAATCATAAATTCACTCAGGTATGTATTCCACAAAATTCATCGGAAACAAAATTCCAAGCGTTAATTACAATAAGAACGTAAAAGGGAATGCAAAACACTCAGTTCATTTATCAAAATAATTTACCAAAACCCTTTTTACTTCACCGATAAATTTAATTTCCCTAACAAATTAGAAAGTAATATAAACGTGGAAATCGTTGAAATGTGTATATTTAAAATATATTATATAAATAATAAGATAAGAGATATCTCGGAGAGATTCGGCGGAGAATGGGTAACGGAAATTTTAAAAGAACGGAGTGTCTTAACACTGGGTTCTCAGGTTCCATCTGCCTACCCTGCTATATACGGGATACAGCGTGAAGCTAAAGAAAGAAAGAATATCTCAGAGAGAACCTAGTGTTAAAACACTCCGTTTTCCTCTTTCCCCCATAATTCCAGATGTCGCGTGTTGCGTAACGAATTATTTCAGTTCGTCGTACAAGAGCGGAGAAGTTATTTTTTATTCTTCACGCAGTATCCCGGACATAGGAAGATAGGCAGAGGGAACCTGAAAACGTAGTGTTAAGACACTCCATTATCTTGTGATCTGTTCGTCATTTTCTACGGAATTGAGGCATTGCGTGCTGAGTGGCGGAACTCAACGCCGCGATTCACCTTGTTACCAAAGCGAGACAATAAATTAAATTAAATATTCTTTATTACAAATTATATTATACAAAATTGAATATTTTCATTACAATATACTAAAATGAGAGATATCTCATAGAGACCATAGTGTCAAACTCGTTACATTGCGTATTAAGTAGCCAACTAACGGAATTCAATGGTGTACAAATAAAATAATTTAAAAATAATTATTCCCACTTTAGGGAATCGAACCCACAACCAAAGACATTGCGTGTTAAGTAACGGAATTCTTTCGCTTTGTCTAATCAAAACGTGGACATAATACGAGTATAATTTAAAAATCATCGTTACCCCAACTAAGAACCGAACCTACAACCACTCGAGTCTTATGGTCATGACCTGACCTCTAGTCAGTCATTGGGAATATCAAATTAGTCTAAAATAATTTAAATATTCACGTAGTTAGTTGATTTAGTATCTAACTACGAAGTCTAGCCACAATATCTCGACCATAAATTTATATAAAATGCCTAAAGGAATATTAATATTTCCAATTTGGTGAAGTTATTTAAGTACATTTATAATGAACTAGTGTCTCTGTTGACGCGTTAATAACGCGTCCCAGCAACGCATGTATATGTCACTTTATATAAACATGAATGAACCATGGTAGTTTTTTTTTTACTTCACGCTGTAACCCGCATAGCAGGGTAGGCAGAAGGAACCAGAGAACCTAGTGTTAAGACACTCCATTCTCTTTCAACTATTCCGTTCCCCACTTTCCGCCTAATTAATTGAGGCATTGCGTATTGGGTGGCGGAACTCAACGCCGCGCTTTGCCTTGTTACCAAACCCAAGAAAATGAAAATACTTAATTTTACATTTCCTGGATTGGGAATCGAACCCACAACCTGTCGCGTTTACAGTCGCACGCTTGTGCCTCTGCGCCACGACAGGCGTTGCCATGGTACCATGGTACCATGGTCCCACACTACAATGGGAGTTTGTATAACATTTATTTTATACATTTAATATATTTTTTTATGTATTATTATAAATATATATATATATATATATATATTAATTTTTTTTTTTTTTCAGCACTACTTCTCTATATAAACTATAAGTGTGCCAAGTTTCACGCTTCTCCGTCCGCGTAATTATCGTTGAAAGGGATCCAAAGTTTTTGCTTCACGTATTTATATATAGATTCTACACTTTTCGTATCCCTAATCCGTTTTTTCAGTTATTTTTTTTAAATTCGCGACAAGTGAAAACCCGGATGGGCACTGCCAGGTTAAAGCGTCAAAGCCTTTAAAAACGTTTGACTCAAACACTAAAAACTGTGCGAGTTTATATTCAATTCTGAAATGTTTTACATAGCGAGAATAGAAGCTATTCTTTGTCGAATAAAAAGGATTAAAAAGAAATTCTTTGACAAATTATTTTTATTATAATAGGCGTGAATAAGTTGATAAGTGTATATGCATAAGCGAAAATGCATACTCGTAGACACATCTAAGTGCATACATACATACATACATACATAGCTTCACGCTATATCCCGCATATAGCAGGGTAAGTGGAGGGACCCTAGTGTTAAGTACTCCGTTACCCACTTTCCGCCTAATTGAGGCATTGCGTGCTGAGTGGCGGATGTCAACGCCGCGCTTTGCCTTGTTGCCAAGCCCAGGAAATAAAAAAATAATTTCCTGGAGTGGGAATCGAACTCAGAACCTGTCGCATTTACAGTCCCACGCTTGTGCCTCTACGCCATGACAGGCAAAAATATACATTGCAAAAATTTTATTTTATTTTTTTTTTCAAAATAAAAACACAAAAGACGTCAACCATTCACGCATTCAGGCTAATAGCAATTAGCTAGCAAGTATCATACACCTGTCGCTGATAGTATCGACACGCAATTACGTTGATGGCAGATTGACGCTTGAGCGGTCCCAGTGCCCCTTGTAGGCATATGTGATCGATAGTCGATAGCGAATGCGTAAAATACAGTTAATGTTGGGAAAATTAGACGTGAGGCAATATTTTTAGAATATATAATAAAAAATATTATACATACATACATATAACTTCACGCTGTATCCCGCATATAGCAGGGTAGGCAGAGGAAACCTAGTGTCCAGACACTCCGTTCCCTACTTTCATAAAAAAATGTTATTATATATGTATAACTGAATAACATTTTACTAATTAAAATTTTACCGAAAATAGAAACAGTCTATTATATATAAAATATATATATATTTTTTTTTTTTTTTAACTTCACGCTGTATCCTGCATATAGCAGGGTAGGCAGAGGGAACCTGAGAACCTAATGTTAAGACACTCCATTCTCTTTCCACAATTCCGTTCCCCACTTTCCGCCAAATTGAGGCATTGCGTGTTGAGTGGCGGAACCCAAAAAATGAAAACACTTCATTTCCTGGAGTGGGAATCGAACCCACAACCTGTCGCTTTACAGTCGGACACTTATGCCTCTGCGCCACGAGAGGCGTTAAAGTATACAATTATTACGAATAACTTAAAAACTACTCGTCAGATTTTAATGAATTTAAAACGTGACTACATCAGAAATTTAAAAAACTAGCTATCAAACACATAACGAATCATCAAAATCGATTCACCCATTAAAAAATGTTGCAGTAACACCCATAGAAAAATACAATCGAAACTCCTACTTTTTTGAAGTGGGTGCAAAAACATATTGTACAACACACCGACACACAACGCGGCCTTTAGTTCCAGTACTCACGCAATGTTTTTATACGAAAAGCGGAGAAAGGAGAAAGTGACACTAAAAAAAAATATATTATTTCTAGCGTCAAAAGAAGCTTTTATAAAATAAAAAAATGAAGGCAAGATGGTAAAATAACGCTTTCCCCCTATCAATACAGAACGGAAACTCAATTTCTAGTTACAAAGCCGCACAAGCGTATCGGTCGGCAATTAGCTGTGCTCAGACAGGAACATGCCTTGTTCCAAATACATTTCAATACTACAATCAAACCCACAACTTGGCATATTCACAATAATAACCCATTTATTATTGTGAATATGCCAAGTTGTGGGTTCGATTCTTTGTTAGTTCACTATCAATTTATTTAAACGGTCTTTAGATTAATTCCTACTCCAGAAAATGTAAAAGCTTAGTATTTTCATTTCCTGGGTTTAAAAAAAAGGCAAAGCGACTCTCCGTTCCCCACTTTCCGCCGAATTAAGGAATTGCGTGCTGAATAACGAAACTCTACGCCGCGCTTTGCCTTGTTACCAAGCCCAGGAAATGAAAAATTCCATTTCCTGGAGTGGGAATCGAATCCACAACCAGTTGCGTTTACAGTCGCACACTTATGCCTCTGCGCCACGACAGGCGTTAATAAAAAATAACATTATCCCATAAAAGGGTTCGAGAACCTAATATTAAGACTAACCGTTAAAAATTCATTCATAATGTATTAAATAACATAACTCAGTATCATTTTTTTAACTTACCATCCCAAAACTATTGAATTTCTGGCAAAATATCAAAAATTCTGTATTTTCCTCAAATCAAACTTACAGAGACATTAGTCTAGACTTAGGCTGTAGCACCAATGACGTATTACGTAGATCTATCTGGAGACCGTTGCAATGAATAACGTTGGAATCATTACTACCAAATAGATAGATATTAATTGTGATTGAAACCTCATTTGGAAGGGAATTTGTTTTCTGTTCTCTGTAATTTGTCTTCGAAGTCCTTTTCTTAGATAAAACTTGCATATTTTCTTCTTGTTTATATAGTGGGATATTCTTCTTGTTTATATATAAGGAACCTAGTGTTAAGACACTCCATTTTACGTTTAAATTCTTAAGGGTTCTTCAGGATAATCAAAGAGGACTTAGTGTAATAATACTCCGTTCTATAATTTCTGCTGAATTTGAAATATTGCATGACAAAACGGAACTCAACACCGTTTTTTTATTTTAGTGTCGTGAAATTTTACCAAATGGATTTTAGGTTCGATTACAAAAAGGGGATATTTATAGTTTTGGGCCATCACGATACAGTGGGACAGTGTTTTTGTATTAAATATAGCTATTGGTTGAACCAATTAATGTTCATGAGTATGTCAAAAGAAGAATGAAAGAAAGATGAATGCTGTAAATATGCGATATACGGAGTCAGCTTGACTGATGGAAACTGTAACGAAAAGGTGCACAGAAAGATACATAGCAAGAATGAAAAAGAACGTGCTCAGGTGGTTTGGGTACGTCGAGAGGATGAATGATGAAAGAAAAATTGGAAAGATGTATGAAGCAAAAGTGAGCGGCAATAGAGGTTAGGGGATAACTCAGTTGACCTTAGAAAAAAACGGTATCAGTGATACTGGAGGTCTGTAAACAGCATGACAACCAGGCCTATATGAAGTGGTTAAAGACTGTGGATGAGGTGGGAAAGAAGTATGCAGACACCGTAGCGTTTGGCGCTCCATTCTCTCTGACTACCCCGCTAGAGATAAAGCGTGAAGCTAAGTTATTTTCACTTCCCGTTCTTGAGACTATATTAATAGAATAACTTTATTCTAAAAATAACTATATTCTTAATTAACTTAAGTGAAAAGAAACTAAAAGCTGTAACTAATATATAATTAGCGAGGCGCAGGTTAAGCTTCCTTCAATTAGCGACCTCCTTTGACATTTTGTTCGCTACTTATCGAGAAAACTATTCGTCTCCACGACTGTGTATAATTAAATCTAGTTTTGTTCTTGTTTTACTTTAAAATGTAAAAAGAAGAAAACCGACTTCAAAGAAAATGCACTTATAACAATTATTACGAATAACTCATAAACTAAATATAAATGGTGAATAACTCTTTAATTATTAATATTTTACCAATAAAAAGAAAATAGACTTTAATCAAAATGCACTAAAAATATTTTTTTATGAATAACTCAAAAACTACTCGTCATTATTATTTAAATTTGAATCGATTGATATTAATAATCGGATAAATTTGGACATCAGAAGTATTCGCTATCATAACACTTTTTTTTTAACTTCGCAACTAGGCAGAGGGAACCTGAGAACCTAGTGTTAAGACACTCTGTTCTCTTACAACAATTCCGTTCCCCATTTTCCACCAAATTAGGCATTGCGTGTTGAGTGGCGGAACTCAATACCACGCTTTGCCTTGTTACCAAACCCAGGAAATGAAACTAACATTTCCTGGAATAGGAATCAAACCCACAATCAGTCGCATTGACAGTCGCACGCTTGTACTTCTACGCCACGACAGGCGTCCTATCGTAACACAAATAAAAAAATACAATCGAATGAATAACTTCCTTTTCTTGAAATCAAATAAATACATCTGAAGATACATATTTCCGACATATCAACTTATTCACGCTTGATATGTGTATATTATGATTAGCTTCACTCTATATACCACACATAGCAGGAGGAAACCAGAGAACCTAGTGTTAAGACACTCCGTTGTCCGGTGTCCGATGTTTTTGTTGATATTTTTATCTATTTACGTAATGTGTATATGTATGAAAATAAGTATATTATATTAAGAAATTTATTTTAAATTGTTATCGCACTGCTTCCCGCTAAGTAGTGTCCTACTTAGTTTCACTATTAATAATAGGTTGAGTGTAAGAGATTATTTTTAGTGATAAGGCCGCCTTTTGCTTAACTTTTTCTATAATGTGTAATCTTTTTGTTAGGTGGTAGGAGGTTCGTCCTCCGACTGGCTCGCGATCACTATCATGTCAAAGACGAACCGCCAAATATCTAATGATGTGTTCCGGTTCGATGGCATGTAAGCCAGATTTTCCCCTTTCCCACCCATCCTTTCCCCAAAATGTGGTGGTTCTGATAGTGGACTACTACATTGTCCCCCCTTCCAACA
>JAKGSA010000196.1:109074-135677 GCA_033558755.1 Philaethria dido | reverse complement strand
TTGGTTTATAAGAAAACCTTTTTAGCTTCGCTTCGCTTGTTCAACATTTAGAGTAGGCAGAGAGAACCTAGTGTCAAAATATCTTGTTTTCTGTTTTATGCCGAAGTTGTTGTATGTTGATATTGTTGTGAGTCTGAACTGCATGCTATGCTATATATATATGCTGCTTTTTCATACCAATGCGGGTTAGTTTGGCTTTTGGATTTTGTTTTCTATTTTGTTCAACAAATTGTAATTAAATATTCTATTAGATGAAATATGCTAATTATCAACTTGGCAATATTCGCGTGGTTATAAATTAGCAGCTTCACACATAGAAAGGTGGTCAGAGAGAATCTAGTGTCAAGACACTCCGTCTTCCACTTTTCTGAAATCGAAACATTGAGTGTTGAGAGGCGGAGCTCAACGCCGCGCTTTGTCGTACCAGAGCGAAGAAATCAAAATAAGTAAAGTGTAACAATTCCCCCGAGTGGAAATTGAACTATGGTAATCGCTTTGAATCCCGTTTTTACCAGGTTTCGTAGGAATTTGGGAAGATTCTGCTTTACTGCTCTCCTACACTCGTCAAGAATCACGCTTAATTTTGAGGTTTCTACGTTCAGTACTTTCATCTATTTGTCATCTATCAATCACTGAGTAAAGAAAAGGATTATATATTTTTCTCAGCCTCACGTCTTATCCCGAAACACAACACGACAGTATTCTTGATAGCTATCGCTATCCTGGTCATAAATTTTCATAACAATTGACTAAAAAAAAAAAGAAGTCAGTCGGTGAGGATCTCACCATAGTTTTAAGATACAATTAGGTAGTTCTATTTAAATATGCACATGTAACAAATAATAAATAAAAAAAAGAAACAAACAACGGGCAAGTGTGAGCGAGTGGATGTCATTTAATTCATAAAAAAAAGCAACATAGATAGAAGAAACCCAGTGTTAAGACACTCCGTTCTGCTTTTTCCATCCGAATTGTTCTGTGGCGGAACTCAACGCTGTAGTTTATCTAACCAGGGCAGGAAAATGAAAATAAAAAAAAGAATTTATACACTCATACAAAATTAACATCAAAAATTGGAGCACAAAAATCCTTACAGAACACTTCATTAGCGTTTCAATGCGTTTTCACTTTACATGTTTTTTTTTTTTTGTTTTAAAGGCGGCGGCGAGGCAAATGAACTTTTGTATACCGACGAGTTTGAATTGCGTAGCTTTCCGTAACAAGCTTTGGCTTCAACCTACATACACGAATGGGACATTCATTGACGTGAAAATACTGTAAGATAAATAGTTTCACTGTAAATAAATTATGTAAGAAAATTAAAATATAAAAAAAAATTATGATTAATATTTAACGCCAGTCGTGGCGCAGAGGCACAAGCGTGCGACTGTATACGCGACAGGTTGTGGGTACGATCTCCAGGAAATGTAGTATTTTCGTTTCCTAGGTAACAAGGCAAAGCGCGGCGTTGAGTTCCGCCACTCAGCACGCATTGCCTCAATTCAGCGGAAAGTGGGGAACGGAGTGATTTAACACTAGGTTCTCAGGTTCCCTCTGTCTACCCTGTTATATGCGGGATACAGCGTGAAGCTACAAAAAAAGTTTTTATTTCAAGACAAAGCCAAGCGTTAAGTTCCGTCACTCAACATACCATGCCTCAATTCAGTGGAAAATAGGAAACGGAAAAATTTCAGAGAGCGACGCTAAGTTCTCAGGTTCCCTCTGCCTACCCTGCTATATGCGTTAAAAACTAATTAAAAAATAATATATAAAAGTTGCAAGTAAGACCTTCGTGGCGCAGTGGGAGAGAATCTGTAAGCGTGATGGTAGTCAGTTCGAATATCTTTTTTTTTTCATTTCCCCACTCTAATAAGACAAAATGCAGTGTTGAATTTCGTCCCTAAACACGCAACGTCTAACTTTAATAAATTCTATCTGATTATGATAGCCAGGTTCATGAGGAAGGCTTATATGAATACTCGTAAGTTTATTTTTAAAAGTATGTTGTTACGGCTAAACTACTGTTTTTGTTGCAATTTATATTGGCCTGAAGCCAGTAAGTAGCCGTTCCATAGGTAGCTTTTAATCAACAAACCACGCGAGCGAGGCCGTGAGCAGAAGATAATTTATATCAACTCCAAAAATGAACTAAAAAGTACAACTATTACGAATAACTCAAAAACTAAACGTGAATTCTTTACTAAATTTAAATAAAACCATATTAGAGTCACTCACTATCATAAAAAGAAAAAATCATCGAAAAAAAAAACAGTCGAAAACATAACCTTCTTTTTCAAAGTCGGTTAATAAACATACATGAAAACTGCACAAAGCTCCGCCATGCAAGTAAAACTACAATATACATTAAAAAGTGAATATATTCCAAACAACTTCCATACGAAGTTGATTGATGGATTGTTACGTCAAATACTGCTGCTAGGGTTGCAGCCTTTGGAAAACGCTTATATATTTTTGTGTTTTACATTGTAGAATAGTTGATAGAACATTCTAATAGTTACTAAGTGTTGTTACTTGTTTTTGTTTTTCATGTTATTACAAATATGAAAAACAAAAAACAAGTAACAACGCTTGTCGTGGCGCAGAGGCACAAGCGTGACAGGTTGTGGGTCCGATTTCCACTCCAGGAAATGTAAAATTTAGCATTTCCATTTCTTGGATTGGGTTACAAGGCAAAGCGCGGCGTTGAGTTCCGCCACACAACACGCAATGCCTCAATTTGGCGGAAAGTGAGGAACGGAGTGTCTTAACACTAGGTTCCCTCTGCCTACCCTGCTATATGCGGGATACAGCGTGAAGCTATGAAGCTACAAATATTTTTAATTTTTTACTGTATTTTGTATTATTCTATAATTGCTAGTGTAAGCCTATTGGCAATGAAAGATGTTAAAGTGTTAAGTGCTTACTTGTTTGTAATGTTTTCAGTTATTACTACTTTTGTTGTTATTACTTTTTCTAATTGTAAGGTATTTTAAATTTACACTGTATATACTCGTAGTAATTTAGCATTACTTACTAGTTTAGGTTGTTTTGTAATGAGCGCTTCTTGCCTACAAACTCACGAGCTTGGCAAGAGATTATGATTGTAATAACCTATAATATAAAAATAATTGGATAGTAAATAAAAAAAAAGTTATACATATACTTTTATTTCAGGTTTCTTTTTATATATATACAAAATATTTGCGTTATTGACTGACAGACAACGAACAGGCAAATGCTAAATAGAAATAAATATGTCTGTCCTGTCATGGCGCATACGCGAGTGACTGTAAAAGCACAAGCGCAATGCCTCAATTTGACGGAAAGTAGGGAACGAAAGTGTCTTAACACTAGATTTTCTGATTCCCTCTACCTACACTTCTATGTACCGATTACAGCGTAAAGCTAAAAAAATGAAAGCAAAAATATAGTTCCTTGAGAAGTGCAGGTGAGCATTAAGTGAGTGGAATTCTTAAAAATGTTAAAAAAACTATTGCTGACTTCCCGCTACTAGCGTAGGCAGAGATAACCTAGAATTAAAACACTCCGTTCTCCGCTTTCTATCCAATTTCTAGGTATTATATGTTGAAAGGGATTCAAAACCGTGAATTGTGAAATGAAAACCGAATCGAACCCACAACCCGCGCTTACATTTAGAAATTATTAATAAAATATATATTAATAGTATTTTTTGTTAAAATTCATAACCCTATCTAGAGACGAATCTAAAACGAGTTCAGATAGAAGTTTAAGAACAATCTATCACTGGAAGCACTTATATGCAATTGGAACGGAATATGCTCAAACAAGCTTTACATCTTGGTATGTTAAAATGTATGAAAATTTTATGTAACTAGTTATCTTTATATATATATAACGCGTGCCTCAATCTGGCGGAAAGTGGGGAACGGATTTGTTGAAAGAGAACGGAGTATCTTAACACTAGGTTCTCAGGTTCCCTCTGCCTACCCTGCTAAATACGGGATACAGCGTGAAGTTAAAAAAAATACTGCTAGCGTTACTGAGTGACTGACAGACAACGTACGGACGAAACTGCCGGCCTTAGAAAGCTTGAATTTAGCATATAGGCTCGGAGGGGAGTACTAAGAGAGAATCTCGAACTCTCTCTCGACTTTATGCTCTCTCTGCCTACCCTGCTATGCGGAGTAAAGCGTGAAGCTATAAAAAAATATGCAAAAAATGTATATGCAAGTTGACTTATAAACTTATTCACGCTCAATTCGAATATACACTTTTTATTAAACTAACAGAAAGTTAGTTAACGAGTTATTACCTAAAAATACATTTTTATACTTATTTTCCCAACGAAATAACCAAGTTAAAAGAATTTACAGCGGTCTTATTAACATTGTACAAAATGAAAATATTAATCGTCAGCGACCTCAGAAAAAGTATTACTGAAGCAAGAAAAATCCCTCTGTCATTAAAATTCCACAGTGTGGCCTCGTGTTAATTCAATATCCAGCTGAAACCGGTTTGGAGCGGTGCGAGGCGGTGTGAGGCGGTTAGTTACTGTGGAAGTGGCATAAAGTTATTTAATTATTCAATTATTATGAAAGTTTTTTTTTTTTATTTATATTATCTATTTTTACTATGCGAACTGCATACGAAATTACAAGGCGAAAATTGGCTTCTTTAGTTCATATAAGAGCCCAACATAACACCAACGTAATTACATGAGTCATCAAAGTGAGACACGCGTGGAGTTTCCATCGTCGAAAAAGGTGCGGATATTATTATTAGGATATATATATATTTTTTGTAACCAGTGGCCCTGTCGGGTCGACGCGTTTGCCTTAGCAATGTGTATGTTAGATTAAATGAAAAATTCCCAGATACGTGGTAATGTGTGTAACATTTATTAAATTAATTTAATACGTTATAATACAAAAATAGAGTAGACCGTCTGACTGTGAATGCTATTTGTTGTGGCCTGCTGTTAATTCAATATCCAGCTGAAACCGGTTTGCAGCGGCGTGAAGCGATTAGTTACTGTGGAAGTGGCATAAAGTTACTTATTTATTCAATTATTATGATCTTTTTTTATTTAACTATTTATCCAGTTGGTGGGCCTAATAGGTGTTTTCTTAGCAACGTCTAATATACACGTTGTAAATAGGTGTTGCCTTAGCCATGAATGATAATATTTAAGTTATTTTCATATGTACGCTCTGAAAACAGCGTGACGTTAAAGTCAAAGTCAAAGTCAAATAATTTTATTCAAAATAAGAAGTTACAAGCTTCATTTTTTGAACGTCAAATAATTTACCACCGGTTCACTAAATTTAATGCCTCAGACCTGAGAAGAACCGGCGTAAGAAACTCAGCGGGACTATTTTTTTTTATATTCGACAATGATTTACAATTCTTTATTATTGGCAATGATACCTTTGAAACAGACTGGAGCGAGCACTTCATTCCCAAGGTGTGTTATCATTTATAAAATCACTAATTAGGTAATAACCTTTAACACACAAACGTCTTTTTACAATTTTTTTAAATTGTAAAATGGAAAGTTCTCGTACGTTTTCTGGGATCCTAAAGTTTGTTGAGTTTCGACACTTAACACGCAATGTTTCAAATTCAGGTACAAAACTGTGGACGGAATATCTTGACACTAGGTTCCCTCTGAATTTTTCCGCATATTCCGTATTGCTATGCGGGATGAAGCATGAAGCCATTTTGTAATGAAAATATTTATTCTTTCTACTGATATTACTTCTTCCTGCACTTTTCTCGATATAATCTATAAATTTTACTCTTTCAGCACAATTATGATGAAAAGGCCACAAAGTTTTTTATTCACGTATTAATGTAATCACAATTTTTTTTATTTAAATAAAACTTGCTTACTTTTTGACTTATTCTCACTCAGAAAAGTTTTTAATAGCCGCAGTTTCAGACGTTCACATCCTACTATGATGAATAATGATTAAGATTTTTAATAAAAAAGAAAAGCAGCTTCAAAAAAAATGCACTAAAAAGTACAATTATTACGAATAACTCAAAAACTACTCAACAGACTTTGATTAAATATACATAAAACCATCAAAAGCACTAGCTATCATATGAAATAAGAATCAGCAAAACCCAGTAAAAAGTTATGCGAAAACACATATAAAAAATTGTCAAAATGAGAACCTTTTCCTTTTTTTGACATTCATAGAAAACGTTTTCCAGACGATAACTGGATTATTTTATTTTTAAATCGTTTTAAGAAGAGGTTGGCGAATAAATTGAACTAAGAAAGGAACACACTAGTATATTTTGTACACATTTGTAACAATTTCTATCTTTTGCAGTTCTATAGTTATCTAACTAAAAAAAAATATATTTTTTTTTTAACTTCACGCCGTAACCCGCATATAGCAGGGTAGGCAGAGGGAACCAGAGAACCTAGTGTTAAGACACTCCATTCTCTTTCAACAATTCCGTTCCCCATTTTCCGCCGAATACAGTGACAATGAACCAATGAGGCATTGCGTGTTGAGTGGCGGAACTCAACGCCGCGCTTAGCTTTTTTACCAAACCCAAGAAATGAAAATACTAAAATTAAAAATAATTTGAAAACTAAAAAACGCGCTTACTATTTTTTTCACAAAGGCATGATTTTTTTACTTTACGGTTAAAAAAAATCTAAACGTATGACACTTCCATACAATATATATAGTGCAATATTCTTAGAATCCCTCTATCCGATGGATTACATGCTAGCAATATCTGGTATATTACGCGTTAACGCCTAACTTTGGTTTATCATAGTATTTGCGAGTTGCGAACGTGTTTCCGGTAAATTAAGATTGAATTGATTAATAAAAAAAAAGTTAAAGGTTAGTGGATTCAAATACAGAGCTTCATGACTTTTCCGCATAACATAGTAATCAGAGAAAAGCTAGTGTCTAGACATTCTGTTCTCCACTTTTCAAATATAATAAGAAAATGTTGTATTTTCATTTCTTGGGTTTGGTAAAAAGGCAAAGCGCGCCGCCACTCAACACGCTATGCCTCAATTCTGCGAAAAGTGGGGAATGGAATTGTTGAAAGAGAATGGAGTGCCTTAGCACTAGATTCTCTGGTTCCCTCTGCCTACCCTGCTGTATGCGGGATACAGCGTGAAGTTAAAAAAAATTTTTCAAATACAGCCCTTAAGCTCCTGAATGAGTTCCTTGAGGAGTATAGGTGACCACTAAGAGAGGATTTCTTAAAATTCGTACGAAAGCGGAGGTAGAACGGGATTTTAATACTTACTTATATACTAAAACCCGCCTGTCGTGGCGCAGAGACACAAGCGTGCGACTGTAAATGCGACAGGTTGTGGGTTCGATTCCCATCCCAGGAAATGGAATCTTTCATTTCCTGGGTTTGGTAACAAGGCAAAGCGCGGCGTCGAGTTCCGCCACTCAACACGCAATGCCTATATTCGGCGGAAAGTGGGGAACGGAGTGTTGATGAACATTAGGTTCCCTCTGCCTACCCTGCTATATGCGGGATACAGCGTGAAACTATGTATGTATGTATGTACTTATGTATTACTTCACTCGGGAATCAAACTCACTATCACACTTAACTATTCCGAGATAAATTTCAAACATTACATCTTTGATAATCTATTTGCTGTCAAAACCAGATAGATTTGATAGTTATAAGAGAGAACCTAGCACTCAGTTCTTCACTTTCCATTCGAACTCGAAACATTATGTTAAGCGACAGAACTTTTCTTGTATCACCAGAGCGGAGAACTGAATGTAATTAATATATGGTAATTCCCACGAGTGGGAATGGAACCCACAACGAATTACACTTACAGTCAAAATCCCCCACTACGCCATTATGACATATTTACTGTAAATAAATTTAAACATACCTTTTAACATTTCTCGAGTAATTAAGTCAAAAAATTACAGGACATTTTTCATATTTAATTCAGTATTTTCCTACAACAAGAGGTTATTAACTAACTTGAAAAAAGGATGAAGTTCGCATTCAACTGAATTTTTTATGTTACCTCTTAACTTTTTCACTGGGTTAACCAATTTTGATGATTTCCATTTAAATTTAATTACAATATATCATTATAATTCTAGTAAAAATCTCCTCCTTTTTTTGAAGTCGGTTAAAAAAAATGTAAATAATCTAAATTTATATATAAAAATTTAAAAAAAATGTCCCGAAAAGTATACATTATTGATTTATCCACTTATTCACGCCTACACGTATATAGGGCAGTGTATTATATTTTCATAATTAAAGCTTTCCAACCGCGAAGTTACCTATTTAGTTTAGTTACCTACTATCTGGCTAGCTCAATTTCATTTTATTTGAGGCCATCGTGGTCGTGAATTCTATTCCCAGGGATAATAATATTTTTTTAACTTCACGCTGTATCCCGCATATAGCAGGGTAGGCAGAGGGAACCTGAGAACCTAGTGTTAAGACACTCTGTTCTCTTTCAACAAATCCGTTCCGCACTTTCCGACAGATTGAGGCATTGCGTGTTGAGTGGCGGAACTTAACGCCGCGCTTTGCCTTGTTACCAAACCCAGGATATGAAAATACTTCATTTCCTGGAGTGGGAATCGAACCCACATCCAATTACGCACAACCAAAGATAACCCACTGCGCTATGGTGGTCTTTTATATGATTATATTTAAAACACATACGTTTTTCATTTCTAGTAAAGTAAACCGCGGCGTTGAGTTACGCATTGCATAACCTAATATAGCAAAATTAGTTGAAACCCGAACAACGAAACAAATATTTAAATTATATTACTAATATTAGTATATTTCACATCACAAAATAGCATATAAGTATAAATGCACTCATAATTAGGGTTACCATACATTTTCGGCTTAAGACGGACATGTATGGCTTTTTTAAGTCCTGTCCCAATAAAAAATTGAGACCTATCGTGGCGCAGAGGACGACAAGCGTGCGACTGTAAACGCGACAGGTTGTGGGTTCGATTCTCACTCCATGGGCTGTAAATATTAAATAATATTTACTACTTTCATATCCTCGCTCTAGTAATGTTGAGTTCCCCCACTTAGCACGCAATACCTCAATTCGGCGGAAACGGAAATCTTAATAGAACGGAGTGTTTTAACACAAGGTTCTCAGTCTCCCTCTGCCTACACTGCTATGTACGGGATACAGCGTGAAGCTAAAAAATATATTTATACGTCCATCCCATCCAGCATTTTGTTAGGCTTTGTATTATTGTAGCACGGTACACACAGCGGCTGCAGTACGAACGCTATTTTTGATATTCAAATATTTTTAAGAACAATCGTTTGACAAGAGAGAATGTCATTCATTAAATATTTTTGACATTTTAACCGTGTTACCGCATAACTAGTTTGTTCTATGATAGTTTGTGCTTCTGACATAGTCCCATTTAAATTTAGTTAAGATCTGGTGAGTTTTTGAGTTATTCGTAATAATTTTCCTTTTTTTGTTAAAGTCTTTAATTTATAATTATTATTACTTCATAATTTGGTAACCCTACTCATAATAGTTGCCACATAGAACTGGCTAACCTCATACAATTAACGTTGAATGTGAAATAGAATATTTTAATAATTAACTTACAAGTGTATTAATATATATTTTAGGTACTGAAGCCTGTTGCAAAACTGGCCTAACCATAAAAATAAAAAAAATCTCATAGTCAACTAGAGAGATAGGACATAGTGTTAACGTAAGAAGTAAGTGGCGGAACTCAACGCCGTACTTTGTCGTACTGGGGAGAGGAAATGAAAGTTTAGTTAATATATATAGCATATAAGTATATTTTGATCAATTAATTGTGATGGACAAAGTAGACGGAGAAAGACCTAGGGACCGAACACCTGCCCGATGGTCTAATACCGCAAAAGACATCTTAGTCATCCCGGTGACCGAGGCTTTAAGGAAAGCGTTAGACAGGGTGGCATGGAAATAGCTTATCAAATAGCCACGACAACATATCAGAATGGGCAGGACCTTCAGAAATGATGAAATCGACCAAGACGAAGATATCTATGTCTCAATTTCACATGAATTTCGGAACAGTACAGACACATTAATTTCTCTACCTAACCTGTTAAAGGATAGAAATAAATAAAATAACTAATTATTTTTTACATAGAAATGATAGTTTGCTTGTAGCTTTTAAATACAGCGCTCATACCTAAATTTCCATTACAATTTTAATATACGTAATTTGTAACATTGAGTATTGATAAAAAATGCAACTAAAATATTTACTATCTTAGGAACGATATACCAGTGGCGAAGCGTCCATATAACACGATATCCATCGGCTTACCTTTTGTTAATTACAATATATTAATGGCGGATTTACCAGCAGGCTGAATTGACGATGACATTAAAAACAAAACAAGCTCAACAAATATTAAGATGCTAAAAAGGTTATAAAAAAGAAGCTAAGCAAGCAAGCACCTATACCATGAATTTATATAATGTTTTCGTCCAGTTTGGACCTATATATACCGATTTACCTTCATATCCCGGCTTCCCTATTCACACCGGCTTACCTTTATAAAATTTTCACCTTCACCACTGTTACATATCTATCTGTGGCGAAAGGTGCAAAATTTTAAAAAGTTAAATTTTGCTGACGACCTTATTTCTAGATTTCAGAGCTTGTTCTTTTGCAATTTTATACGTACAATTTTCCTTCTAGAAGACTTTTATTTAATTTTTTTGCAAAGTAGCTCCCAATTTTTTTCTAATAATATATTGTCACTTACAAGGTAAGCCGGTGGAAACCGTGTTATATGGACGCCTCGCCCACTGATACCTATAGATAAATATAGTTTAGTTCTAAACCTAAATATCCTTTTTCAGCCCGTTCCTTTAAAAATTAAAAATATAGCAGGACATAGCATAGATATATATATATATATATATATATATATATATAGTATAATTCGGTACGCCACCGGATTTATACCGTTAAATATAATTAGAACAGACGTTTTAATTAACTCGAAACTGTGGGTACGAGAGTAATTTAGCAAATATTAAAGGTTTTTGAGGCAAATTCATAATTTACATTACAATACTCGTACAACGCAGACTAAGTTTCTGAACATTTATGACATTTTCTTCGCGGTCTCTCTGTGAATGGGGTTACGGGATTTTTATGTAATTCTTATATTATTTTATATATTCCGCATAACAGTGGTATGAGAGAATTTAGTGATAAGACACTCCGTTATTCACTTTTTATTACGTTTTTTTTTCGGATATGACATATTTTTTTACCCATTTGCATTACTAGAATAAAAAAAATATAATTCTTCAATGAAAGCGCAGCGGGAATCGAAGCTGCGCCTCTTCGGAACCGTGCAAGCGTTCTGACTGCTAAGCATGCATTGAATGGATAGGAACAGCAGATGAGGGTAATTAGAGACAATCTAGCGTAACGAAACCCTGTTCTCTGCTTTTGGCCCAAAATCCAGACATTGCCTGGCAATGTCTGGCTAAATGGTCATTTAAAGCATGACTATTCCCCTAATAAGAATAGAACTCACAACCAATCATGATTAGTCAATCCACTGCACCATACTTCCTTCTATATTGAATAAAAAAATGAAAAAAGATACATTTCTAATAGCTAGACTCATCTATACATCTTTCCTCATTTGCCGTGTACAGGCAGGCTAATTAAAAAGTGTAAACGCTAAACGAGTAATAAGGCCGGAGTACGTTCTATTTACTGTAATCGCGACAGGTTGTGGGTTCGATTCCCATTCCAGGAAATGTAGTTTAGTATTTTCATTTCCTGGGTTCGGTAGCAAGGCAAAGCGCGGCGTTGAGTTCTGCCACTCAGCACGCAATGCCTTAGTTCGGCGGAAAGTGGGGAACAGAATTGTTGAAAGAGAACGAAGTGTCTTAACACTAGGTTCTCAGGTTCCCTCTGCTTATCCTGCTATATGCGGGATACAGCGTGAAGTTAAAAAAAAAATACAGCATATTTTGCTTTCCAATTTCACTTCATATGCAAGATAAGTGGAGAGATAGTGTCGTGTCACTTAATTCTACGTTTTTCTCTAGCGTCTCGCTGTATCTATCACATAGAACACGCAGCATTAGTATTATGAGCATTTTCTACATTATTATAAAATTATATTAATTATTATTTTTGTTTGTTTTTGTTTAACTTCACGCTGTATCCCACATATAGCAGGGTAGGCAAATGGAACCAGAGAACCTAGTGTTAAGACACTCCATTCTCTTTCAACAATTCCGTGCCCCTGCCCGGGGTCAGGCCTGTCGTGGCGCAGAGGTGGGGAGTATTGAAGATTGAAGAAGAAGAAAAAGAATAGGAATCGAACCCACAACTGTCACAGCGTTAAACACCATTTCACTTTACCACAATGACCGACCTCCTCACACGAAATGTACCAGAAATTACAAAATGAAATTAAATATTCATACAATTAAAATATCATATTCGTAAGATATATTTGCTTTAATTACGTTAAGATATTATCATTAACGATATGTGCCATTAAGGACGCAAACCATCGTGGCGCAGAGGAATATTCCGACTATAGATGCGATTGACTGTGGGTTCGATTCTCATTCGGTGTAAGGATTATATTTTCATTAAATTTATATGTTAAAACGTGAAGCAAAAGCCCTTTTCCGAAAATTGTGCAAACGGTGTAGCATGAAACTAGGCGCACTTATAGTTTATACAGCGATCTTTCGCATAAATATTACGCACACTACCATGGTTTGATATCCATGTTTATATGAAGTGACATTTACGTTGCTAGGTAACGCGTTGTTAATGCGTCGTTAACGAGTTGTTAACGCGTAACCCTAGTATACATACATCAGTGGCAAGGGGTGAAAATTTTAAAAAGGTAAGCCGGTAAATTTAGAGAAGCTGGTATATACTCGTATTTAGGAAAGTCGGTACATATATTTAAGGAAGCCGGTAATTTTTACAGAAGCCGATATACTTAGGGAAGCCGGTATAGGATGTAAAGTTATTTAACAATTTCACTACCAAATTTTGTTGACCCTATTTATAGATAGTTTTAGATGTCAGAGCTTGTTTTCTTTGCAATTTTGTTCCCAAAATTTTAATTCATTTCTGGCGACTTTTTTCTTGTAACTCACTCTTTCTTTTTGTGCAAAATCTATTACAATTTAAACCTTTCCACATTTTCCTGGCGTCCTTTTTTTAGGTTTCTTACTTGTTTTTTTTACAAATACGCTCCCAAAGTTTACCAGAAAATTTATTGTCATTTACAAAAGGTAAGCCGGAGCGAACCATGTTGTATGGACTCCTCGCCACTAATAAACCCCACTAATAATATATATATATTTGTATAAGTAGCAAAGCGTCCATATAATACGATATACGAGTATCTTCTTCTTCTTCTTCGTGTCACTCTTAGCAGAGTAGTCGTGGTCAACATATATACCCCGAGGGGACAGGTACAGCTCTCCGTACGATTTTGCGCCATTTCTCCCTGTTTGACGCCATTCTACCAGTCTTTGGGCTGTCGTGGTACCCCCTGCTAGATAACTGACGAGGCACTGGCGACCGAGCAATGGCGGTATAACCACACACCCACCCGGGAAACCAGGTGGAAGAAGCTACAGCGGCCTTAGGGTATAAGTAACCCTTAAAATGTCTGGTGCAGAAGGCAAGGGGAAACCACTGTACCTAATTCCCAAGACAGTCAACATGGAAGTACAACAAGATAAAATATGAGTATCATCATACGATATATATATACATATATGTTTACGTTATTTCAATACGGATGTTATTATAGATAAGTAAACATATAAATGAGTACTACTTCATACAATAGTTGTACTTTGCGCTAATACGAGTAACACGTATTGATTGTTTAAAAAATATATATTTTATATTTTGTTCTTGTTTTTATGTGAATTGTGATAAAAAATATAAAAAGGTGAGTTTCTTAACCGACTTCAATAGAAATAGGTTATTACTTTACCTACCTACCTAACTTCACGCTTTATCCCTAGTAGGGTAGTCAGAGTTCCGGAGCGCCAAACGCTACGGTACCTGCATACCTCTTTCGCCTCGTCCACAGTCATTAACCTCTTTATGCATACTCTCCGGGGTGTCCTCATGCTTTTTACGTGACCTTCCTCCAGTATCATTGATACTGAGTTATTACTTTGATTGTTTTTTTTACGCCTGTCGTAGCGCAGAGCCACAAGCGGGCGACTGTTAACGCGACAGGTTGTGAATTCGATTCCCAATCCAGGAAATGGGTCTTTCATTTCCTGGGTTTGATAACAAGGCAAAGCGCGGCGTTGAGTTCCGCCACTCAGCACGCAATGCCTCATTTCATCGGAAAGTGGGGAACGGAGTGTCTTAACACTAGGTTCCTTCTGTCTGTCTGTTATATGCGGAATACAGCGTGAAGCTATGTATGTATGTAATATTAAAAGTGGGGAACGGAAATATTAAAAAGGAACGGAGTATCTTAACACCAGGTTCTCAGATTCTCTCTGCCTACCCTGCTATGTGCAGGATACAGCGTAAAGCAAAAAAAAATATAACATGTTATCAGGTCGCTTCCATACCATATATTAATCATATCTACTCATATCTACGTTTTGTAAACATAAACATAAACAAAAAAAATAAAGATAACATACAAAAATAAACCAAATAATCTTTTACCGAAAGGAAATAGATAATAAAATTTGAGATTATTTATATACTTCGAGGCCATCGTGGTACAGTGGAAAAGCATGACTGTAAACGCGATTGGTTGTGGGTTCGATTCCCACTTGTTGTCAAAATATACTTAAACTATTTTAATTTTCTCGTTCTGGTAAGTCAAAGCGCGGCGTTGAGTTCCGCCACAACTCAATTATCTAAATTACCCAATTTATATATTTTATAATTTATAGATATATTGTAGTTAAAATGACTGAGATAATCTGGATTAAATTTTAAAAGAATATTTAATATCGCTTCACGCTTTTTTTTCTACTAGTGTCCCCGTTGACGCGTTAATAACGCGTTGTTTTTAGTAATGTATATGTCACTTTGTATAAACATGGATGTCAAACTATGGTAGTGTGTATAACATTTATTTCATTGATTTAATATATTTTTATGTATTATTTTTAAAAAAAAATTAGCATGATGCACTCTTTCTCTATATAAACTATGAGTGTGCCAAGTTTCACGCTCCTCCGTTCGCGTAATTTTCGTAAAAAGGGGTACAAAGTTTTTGCTTCTCATATTAATATATAGATATTATATCCATCTGCTTTGGTAAGTCAAAGCGGCATTGAGTTCCGCCACTCAATACGCATTGTCTCAAATTCGGGCGGATAGTAACAAACGGAGTGTTCGGACACTAGGTTTCTCTGTCTGTTGTGGCGCAAATACATAAGCGTGTGACTGTAAACGGTTTGTTACAGGTTGTGGGTTCGATTCTCACTCCAGGAAATGGATTTTTAAATTTCCTGGGTTTGGTATTAAGGCAAAGCGCGGCGTTCAGTTCCGCTACTCACCACGCAATGCTTCAATTTGGTGGAAAGTGGGAAACGAAGTGTCTTAACACTAGGTTCCCTCTGCCTACCCTGCTATGCAGGATAAATATAAAATAAAACGGGATAAATATATATATAAAAAAGCGTAGACAAAATCTCGCTTTTAAGCAGAAAGCGGATAAGTAGTGTCTCCACACTATGTTCTGTTTGCAATTGCGTAAAAGCACCCGGATAAAGAACAGGATATACTTAGCTGTTATACATCCTGTTGTTATCAGATAGCGAAAAGTCACCTTATCACTGTTTATTATTTTATATGACTAATACATTGCAAGTGACTTCTTATCTCTATGGCGCAGTGGTAAGTGATAATAAAGGTGTACAATGGTATTGGGTTCTAATTGGAAGAAAAAGAACAAAAATGATTAAAGCAATGCTAGAAAAGTTTAAAATTTATGAAGAAAACATTGTGTGTTATACTTATATTTAGCTGTGCCCAGGTGGCGCGGGTTCGAGTCCCGCTACGTTCATTTTTTTATACGTATATATATGTTGTTTTTATCCTAAGTGTGTGATTATAACTTTAAGGAATACTTCAAAAAATTGTAACATAACATCGTTTCGTTGCGACATGAGAGAAGGACAAACAAACACACTCTCTCATAATAATAACGAAAAAAAAGATCAGCTTCACACTTTATCCCGTATAGCAGGGTAGTTAGAGAGAGCCTAGTGTCAAGACACTCCGTCCGTCCAATTCGAAACAATTGCGTGTTGAGTGGAGGAACTTAACCCCGCGCTTTGCCTTGTTACAAGGAAATGAAAATACTAAATATCACTTAATATTTTTCTTTTCCAGGGGATCACAATGCGAATCGAACCCACAACCTGTCGCGTTTACAGTTGCACGCTTGTGCCTCTACATGTCTCTATATAATATGTAATTATATGTATTTTTCCAGATGATATTACTAATATGGACAGTAGTACTGATAACAGTAGTTATACTGTATTTCAACAGAGTATACTCAAGGTTCAGTGACTATGGGGTGAAGCATCTCAAAGTGGTACCCGTCTTTGGTAACATGATGGTTTTGATACTCCGACGAAAACATTTTAGTGCTCAGTTGGATAAATTGTACCATACTTTTAAGGATGAAAGGTAAGTTCAAATAACTGTATTTTTATGTGTGTTACCGCGTAACTTTTTGCTGGGTGAACCGATTTTAATGATTTTTATTTTATATGATAGCTAATGCTCCAGATGTAGGGTCATTTATATTTTGTAAGGTTCTGACAAATAGTTTTAGAGTTTTTCGTAATTATTTTACTTTTTAGTTCATTTTCTATGACGGTGGCTTTCTTTTTTAGTCAAAATCCGTACCCCACTTACCGCTGAATTGAGGCAATGCGTGCTGAGTAGCGGAACCTAACGCCGCGCTTTGCCTTCTTACCAAAAAAAAGAAAATACTAAACTTTAACATTTCCTGGAGTGGGAATCGAACCCACAACCTGTCGCGTTTACAGTACCACGCTTGTGCCTCTGCGCCATGATAGACTATTAATTTTCTAAAACTATTTATTTTTTCAGATTTGTTGGTAACTACGAATTCATGAAACCTACAGTTATCATACGCGACATTGATTTAGTAAAGAAAATAACAATAAAAGATTTCGAAAATTTCACTGACCATAGATCGTTTACGGATGACAAAGTAGAGCCTCTGTTTGCTAGGAATTTATTTGCTTTAAAAGGTAATTTTTTAACCGATTTCAAATAAAGAGGTTCTCAATACAGCTGTATTTTTTATGTGACTTTTTATGGGGTGAACCAATTATGATGATGATTGGTGATGTGATAGCTAGTGCTTCTGATGTAGTCCGTCTAGTGGGCCTATTTAAATTAAGATTTGGCGAGTAGTTCTTGAGTTATTCGTAACATTTGTATTTTTTAGCACATTTTCTTCGAAGTCGATTTTCTTTTTTTGCTAAAATTTTAATTACTCTGCGTTTCGCTTTTTCCCCTATAGCTCTTGTAGATAGTCAAAAAGAGCATTGTGTAAAGACACAGCGTTTTTCACTCTACGCCCGAATTCAAGACATTTCGTGTTGAACGACGGAACCCTGCACTGGACTTTGTCTTGCTTAAGCGGATTAATCATTATAATTTTAATTTATTTCATGCCCTGGTAAGACAAAGCGCGGCGTTAAATTCCGCCACTTAACACGCATATCCAAGATTAAAAATTCTGACGGAAAGTGACGAACGAAGTGTCTTAACACTAGTTTCTCACTAACTACCCGGCTATTATAAACCGTGAAACTGATAACTAACAATGCCTTCACCTTAACTCAGGTGAGGAATGGAAGGACATGAGGTCGACTCTAAGCCCAGCATTCACGAGCTCTAAGATAAAGCTGATGGTGCCCTTCATGGAGGAAGTTGGAGACCAGATGATCAGGGCCCTGGAGAAGAAGATCAGCGAGTCAAGTTAGTATATATTGATATATATATTTTAATGATTTTTTAATTCAAAATAAAAATATTCTATAAATTATACATGATTAGCTTTTCAAGTGAGCTTCGACAGCATTTAATTCCACTCATTAAAATCAGTATGGTGTTCTTGGATAGAATAATATACTTTCTGAGCTCTTTGATTTGCGTGATTATTACACATATTAAATGAAACTATTCAATTAGTAAAGTATTCGAAACGTCGAGTTTCCAAAAATGTATTTTCGAATACTAAAATATACGCGATTAATCTGGTTAAAATAGTTTTAATTTTTTTTTTTGTAACTTCACGCTGTATCCCGCATATAGCAGGGTAGGCAGAGGGAACCTGAGAACCTAGTGTTAAGTCACTCCGTTCTCTACTTTTTTCAATATTGTATTTTTAGTTTTGACTGCAAGCATAAATAAATACATACAATTGTTATTTCCAGATGGCTACATCGATGTCGACTGCAAAGATCTGACGTCACGCTTTGCCAATGACGTCATCGCGTCTTGCGCTTTCGGCCTTAAAGTGGACTCTCATACTGATGAAGAGAAACAGTTCTACGAGATGGGCAAGTTGGCGTCAGAATTCAAATTACGTCAGATGCTGTTCTTCTTTGTTCTCTCTGCCTGTCCAGCTCTTGTGAAGGTTAGTCTATTTTAAAAAAAATAAGTAACTTCAAAAAATTGAGATTATCAATTCGATTTATTTTTTTGTGTGCGGTAGTCTCAGTTTTTACTGAGTGAACAAATGATGATACTTTTTTTATATGTTAGATAGTGCTCCTGATGTTATACCATTGATATTTAGTTAAGATCTGTCGAGTTTTTAAGTTATTTGTAATAATTTTACTTCTAAGTGTATTTTCTTTGAAGTTGATTTTCATTTTTGTTAAAATATGAATTATTTCAGTCAGAACTTTCAAAACTTAATATAAGCAAAACATTTTTAGAGTACTACCAACCATATAACCATAGTCTTATAATAGTGGTCAGAGCGCTTGAACAGCCTCTTAGACACAGTGCTCTAATTCGTAAAACTCAACGCTCTTTGACTTACCAAAGCGGGAATCGAACATACAACCAATCGAGATTACAGCCAGATGTTACAGTACGATTGCTTTAAATGTAATATTAATTTTGTAAGTTGTATTGCGGAACCTAACGCCGCGCTATGTCCAATCCAAAACGGGGATCTTTTTACTGCAATCATTTACTATTAAAGATAATATTTTTTTTACAGTATTTGAAAATATCGTTATTCTCGAGCCGTACAAAGGATTTCTTTGTTGATCTGGTTTCAAGAACAATGAAGAACAGAGAGAAGGAAAACATTATCAGACCTGACATGATACATCTCCTCATGGAAGCTAAGAAAGGTATTATTTTAACAATTTCTAACCGACTTCAATAAAGGAAGTTATCAGTTCGACTGTATTTTTTCTTTTTTATATTAAAGATGTGCTCCTAACATGAGTTTAGTTAGGATCTTATGAGTAGTTTTTGAGTTATTCGTAATTACGTTACTTTTTAGTCCATTCAATTTGAAGTTAGTTGTCTTTTTTTGTTAAAAACTTAATTATAATATTATAAAGCTATAATAATAACTAACAGGACAACTCACACACGAGAGTGCCGGGAACGCCGCCCAGGACACCGGCTTTTCTACCGTCGAGGAATCTGCTATCGGCAGGAGAACAATTCACAGAGGTATGTTTGAAAATATTTGAAGTATAGAAATTTCATATAATATATTAAGCATATTTTATATATTTAACAGGATTTTAAAGCCATCGTGGCGTAGTGTGACGTTTTAATTTGAACCCGATTGGTTATGAGCTCCCACTCGGGGGGTATATTATATTAAAATTATTTTCATTCACAACCATCACATTACACATACGCAGGCCATATTTCAAAGTCAGTAATGCAAAACGAAGAGTCTAGCAACAGCTTCACACTAGCTTCTCTATGATTTTAGGCAGCTGTTTGTGACAATCAAACGCAGTCCCGCAGATATGGTGTCCTTAATGTAATAAATATTAAAAACAATCATATTTTTCATAATCATATAAAAATCTTAACGTATCGGAACTCTAATTGACCTTGTCTTACAATTGTATTCCGTAATAATATTTTTTGAGTAGCCGAAATTTGTGGAAATCTCTCTATAGAGATGCTAACAACAAAAATAAATTGTAACAATGCAGTATAAGAACGTATGGCTTAGTAGTCAGAGCGCTTGTTCGAGTCGCGATACATTCAAATTTTTATCCGTTATCTAATAATGCTTTTCGTATCCTAAGTGAGCTTCATACTGTATCCCGCACATAGGTGGGTAGGCAAAGGAAACCTGAGAACCTAGTGATAAGACACTCCATTTTATTAACATTTCCGTTCCCCACTTTCGTAGAATTGGGGCAATGCGTGCAGAACGACGGAATTTGTATTAAAAATATTATTTTTTCTAGTTTGGTCCGACAACGACTTAACAGCCCAAGCAGTGTTATTCTTCATCGCCGGATTCGAAACCATATCTATTGCCATGTCATTCGCATTACACGAACTGGCCGTGCATCCGGACGTGCAAGAAAGATTAGTGAACGAAATTAAAGAGCAACATGATAAAAATAATGGAAAATTTAACTTTAATTCTATACAAAACATGACTTATATGGACATGGTGACATCAGGTGGGTTGTCATTTTCCTCTACGTTATGGTAAAACTTCCCATTTTTACATACATACATAGCTTCACGCTGTATTCCGCATATAGCAGGGTAGGCAGAGGGAAGCTGAAGAAGTGTTAAGACACTCCTTTCCTCACTTTCCGCCGAATTGAGGCATTGCGTGGTGAGTGGCAGAACTCAACGCCGCGCTTTGCTTTGTTACCAAACACAGGAAAAAAATCTTGATATCGAGTGGATAGTGTAAAACGGAGTGTCTTAACACTTTGTTCTCTCTGCCTACCCTTCTATGCGGAATAAATAGCGATTTTTTTTTAATTTTCCAGAGGTTCTAAGACGTTGGCCGCCAATACTGGCATTGGACAGAATGTGTCTCAAAGATTACAACATGGGCAAACCAAACAGCAAAACTACTGAGGACTTCATTGTAAGTTAATATTATTACTTCTTGACTTACGCTATAACTAAAGTAGACGCCATCTTGATTTCGATTTCCAGTCGGAAGCTTGATTATATTTGAATTATATTCATTTCTCCGCGGTGGTAAAAGCGCGGCGTTAAGTTCCGCAATTTAACGCAAAATATCCCTAAATTGAACTGAAAACTACAAACGCAGTATCTTGACACTAGACTTCTGGATCCCATTGCGCGACGATTGCTCCAAAATCACTATTTCATTTTAAGATACCTTTTTTCTTAGCTTCACGCATATAGCAGGCTAGACAGAGGGAACCTGAGAACCTAGTGTTAAGACACTCCGTTCCCCACCTTCCGACGAATTCAGGCATTGCGTGCTGAGTGGCGGAACTCAACGCCGCACTTTGTCTTGGTAGCAACCAAACCCAGGAAATGAAAAATTCAATTTCCTGCAGTGGGGATCGAACCCACAACCTGTCGCGTTTACAGTCGCACGCTTGTGCCTCTGCGTCACAACACACGTTATTCATTTTACGTGCATTTGATTTTTTTTTAAATTAGATGAAAGCAGGCGAGATACTTTCCATCCCAGTATGGTGCTTCCACCATGACCCGGAATACTTCCCTGACCCCTTCAAATTCGACCCTGAAAGGTTTTCAGAAGAAAACAAACATAACATCAACCCCATGGCATATATGCCTTTTGGTATTGGGCCAAGAAATTGTATTGGTAAGTCCTTAATTTTTTTTTAATTTACCACCTGGTGAGACAACGTGCGGCGTTGAGTTCCGCTTCCCAGCACGCAATGTCTCTAATTCGGATGGAAAGAGGAGAAAGGAGTGTCTTAACTAGATTATTTTTACCCTGCTATGGTGGCTAATCGTGAAACTGAAAAAATAATAATTTCCTCAATCACTCAATGTCACTAATTTTATTTAGAATAATTAAGATTTTAACAAAAAAAGACCACAAGACCAACTTAAAATAAAAAGCACTAAAATATAACCATATTACGAATAACTCAAAAACTACTCGTCAGATCTTAACTAAACTTCAAAAGCACTAGCTATCATATAAAAACGAATCATCAAAATTGGTTCACCCAGCAAAAACCTATTTAGTTAAAAAAATACAATCGAATTGAATCGAATCCTTATTTATTACCTTATTTATACAGTCGATTAAAAAGCTAATTTTCATTGTTCCAGGCTCAAGATTCGCTCTCTGCGAGCTAAAGTCTCTTCTCTACCAAATTCTCCTGCACTTCGAAGTGTCTCCGTCAGAGAAGACGTGTATTCCCTCCACTCTCTGCCCAAAGTCGTTTAACCCACGTTTACTTGGGGGTCATTGGTTACGATTCAAAAAACGCAATTAAAAATATATAAAATACATACATATATACATAGCTTCACGCTGTATCCCGCATATAGCAGGGTAGGCAGAAGGAACCTAGAGTTAAAATACTCCGTTCCCCACTATACATATAAAATCTATGTTATTTTTCATATATTAAAATATTAATCATACTAAATCAATAATACTATAATCATAAGAAAAGATTTTTAAGATAACATATCAGAATGTTAACGTAGCGGGACTCGAAACCGCATCTTTTAGCAACTGTCGAGGCAACCACTAAGCCATACGTTCTTATCCAGTTTTTTACGTTTTAACGTTTTTAGAAAGCGTATAAAAAGGCCTGTCCTGGCGCAGAGGCACAAGCGTGTGACAGTAAACGCGAGAAGTTGTGGGTTCGATTCCCACTCCAGAAAATCGAATTTTTCATTTCTAGGGTTTGCGAACAAAGCAAAGCGTGGCTTTGAGTTCCGTCACTCAGCACGCAATGCCTTAATTCGGCGGAAAATGGGGAACGGAGTGTCTTAACACTAGGTTCCCTCTGCCTACCCTGCTATATGCGGGATACAGCGTAAAGCTATGTATGTATGTAAATACTAGTTATTTTTTTTTCTTATTTTTTTTTAATAGACTAGTGATGTTCCTAGTTGTATAATTTATTAATTCAAAGTGTATTCTAAATATAGAAAAATTTAAGTAAGGCATATTGCCTTGTGATTGTTAAAATCTAATTATTATTACTTTCTTACAGTTAAAGTATATTGTGTTGTTTCTAGTTATAAAAAAATATATGTATACTAATTATAATAATAATAAATAAAGAGTTATATTTATTTCATATAATATAATAATAAAAATAATTCAAGTGTATGTTTGTATATATATTTCTTTTTATATATGTTATTTATATTTATAAACGCCTGTCGTGGCGCAGAGGCACAAGCATGCGACTGTAAACGCGACAGGTTGTGGGTTCTGGGTTCGATTCCCACTCCAGGAAATGTAAAATTTAGTATTTTCATTTCTTGGGTTTGGTAACAAGGCAAAGCGCGGCGTTGAGTTCCGCCACTCAACACGCAATGCCTCAATTCGGCGCAAAGTGGGGAACGGGATTGTTGAAAGAGAATGGAGTGACACTAGGTTCTCAGGTTCCCTCTGCCTACCCCGGATACAGCGAAAAAGAAAAAGAAAAGAAATATACATTTATAAGTAGTTTTGTTTTTTTCTATCTCTCTTTTATTTCTGGTCATTGCACCGATACTCTATCCCGCTGTTATGCACTCATCCACTTCCACGGGTTGACTAGTAGAGGTCTCTTTTAGAGATAAGTCCACCTTTGTGTACTAAACTTTATGTTCGTCTTTCTTTTATGTTGTTTAAATTCAATAAAGAATATATATATATATATATATATATATATATATATATATATATATATGTATATGTATATATATATATAACTGCTTAATTATTAATACAATGCCTTACGCATATTATACCCTATTACAGTATTATTAAGGTCACAGCTTCTTCGCCCAAAATCGAGTCATTATATATTGAGTAGCGGAACTCAACGCTGCACTTTGTCTTACTAGAGCACAACAAATATGCAATTTCTATAAAGGACTTTTTAATTTTATACATATTAAAATATTTTACCAGCTTAAAATAATTTCATTAAAAATTTAAAAGACAGCAACTATTTAATTTAGTTTTAATTTTGCTGTGGACAAATAAAAGCTTTTCGTTGTTCACAAAAATATACCATCCTGATATAAATAGAACTTATGGAACTTTTTTCAGGTTTCACATAGCAGTGTAGAAAGAGAGAACGTAGAGTCAAGACACTCCGTTCTCCGCTTTCTGTGATAAGGCATTGTGTGTTAAAGGACAAAAGTAGTCTACTTAACTAAATTTAAATGGGTAGATTAACATCAGACAAAGTAGTTATCATATAAAAAAAGAATCGTCAATATTGTTTCACCAAGTAAAAAGTTATCCGGTAACACACATAAAAACAGTCGCATTGAGAACCTCCTTTTTTGAAGACGGTGAAAAGCATGAACCTAAATAACAGCTATGTACTATGAAAATGTTGGTAATATTATTACAATTTTCCTTTTGCATGCATCTTTATATTTTCTTTATATTCTTGTTCTAATTAATAATTATTATACAAAAACAATGATTATTTTTTTCTAAAGACCACAATAAAGAGGCCGCACTAGAGCCCTCTTCAATTCATCAAGTTTAATTTACTCATTTCTTTCCTTTATTTCGGTAAATTAGTAATGAAGCCATGTCTGTCTTCATGAGTTAGGGTGACCAGGGTTTTTTTAATTGCTTAGAAATTAAAATAAGCAAAATAAGAAACTTCACGCTTTATCCCGCATAGCAGTGTAGTCAGAGAGAACGTAGTGTCGAAACACTCCGTATTAAGCGAGGGATTTAACGTCGCGCTTTGTCTTACCAGCCGAGAGCAATTAATATAATTTAAATATAATCATTTCCCCGACTGGGAATTGAAATCAATTCCAGTTTTCGTAAAAATAAAATTCTTTCGAAAACTGGAAAATGATTTTGGGTTTCATAGTCCACGTTTGGCCTGCGTTTAAAGCTATTATTATATTAATACATACATATTTAGCTTCACGCTGTATCCCGCATATAACGGGGTAGGCAGAGGGAACCTAGTGTTAAGACACTCCGTTCCCTACTTGGGCGGCGAACGCTTGAGTGACGGAACTCAACGCCGCGCTTTGCCTTGTTACCAAACCCCGGAAATGAAAAATTCTATTTCCCGGAGTGGGAACCGAACCCACAACCAGTCGCCACGACAGGTGTTATATAATTTATATATTAATATACGAATATATAGCTATGTATAAGTTAGAGGAGATTCTCAATATGAGTATATTTTTTATGTGTGTTAAGGCATAGCTTATTACTGAGTGAACCATTTTAAATTCAGTTAACATTTGACGACTACTTTTTCAGCTCTTCTGAATAATGTTACTTTTTTGTTAAAACCTTAATTGTTACTTTGTAATCTTAGTAATTAGTTTTTAATAGCGTGGTCACTCTACATTCGTTTACTTGACGTTTCCTATACACAGAAAATAAAATAAAAAAATACTTTCTATTATTTCAAACAATATATTCAAAAATAATCTCATCCTTTCGTTCGTTCTCCTACAAGTGTTCCCAAAACCGTACAATCAAATTAAATGTGTTCTCATTAAACGCGTCGGTATTGAGTATACGTGACTAATTAGTTACCGCGAAGCCTTTGAAACTTTTATTATAGCATAAAGGGCTTTTTTATACATATTACTTTGGCTTTAAAATTACGTTTTTGCGGCGTTGGGTTCCGTCACTCACATAATATATCGATTTAAGGCGACAAGTGAAGAACGGAGATTCTTGACACTAGGCTCACTGTTGTCGAGACACTCCGAGCGCCACTTTCCGTCTGATTTCGAGACGTTATGTGTTACGTGGCGGAGCTCAACGCCGCGCTTCGTCTTATCCGAGCGGGGAACTGAAAATAACTTAAATATAATTATTTCCCTTCAAACTACAGAATTATACTTTAAAAAAGTATTATTATAAAAACATATGTATACATATTGAGTATAAAAGTTCTGCTATGCACCATTTTATTTTACGCAGTAAAATGAAAGGAAATTTATAGAAGCGCTCGATGACGAAAATTGAAAGAATTGAATACTATTGAAGTATATCTCGTAGAGTAAAAGCCAACGTTGAGTTGCTGAATGTCTTTTACAATATTTTAACATACATACATACATAGCTTCACGCTGTATCCCGCATATAGCAGGGTAGGCAGAGGGAAACCTAGTGTTAAGCCACTCCGTACCCCACTTTCCGCCGAAAAGAAATATTGCGTGCTGAGTGGCGGAACTCAACGCCGCGCTTTGCCTTGTTACCAAACCCAAGAAATGAAAAAATCCATTTCCTGGAGTGGGAATCGAAAACACAACCTGTCGCGTTTACAGTCGCACGCTTGTGCCTCTGCGCTACGAAAGGCGTTAATATTTTAACCAATTTCATAAAAGGAGGAGGTTCTCAACACGACT
>JAKGSA010000196.1:10771-99069 GCA_033558755.1 Philaethria dido | reverse complement strand
TTTTTTAGTTTTTATTCATGACGTAATTGCTTCTAGAGGGCGCCATATTAAATTAAAAGTGACGTTACATATCTAAGAACACTTGGAGTATCAATACCTATCTAACGTCACCTTAATTATATAATTCGGTTCAGAGGTTTGGAAGATACGAGGAAATAGAGAAAACTACATAATGATACTTGCGAAAAACATAACCCTCCTCGGACAGTTGGGTAAAAATTAAAATTATTACGAATAGCTCAAAAACTACTCGTCATACCTTAACTAAATTTAAATGGGACCACACCAGAAGCATTAGCTATCATATTAAAATTTGTTCACTCAAGAAAAGTTATGCAGTAACACAAATAAAAAAAACAAATTCAGAACTTCCTTCTTTAGAAATTGATAAAAGATATATTTAAGTAATATTATTTCCACCGACACTTAAAAGACAAGAGCCGCCAAATATCTAAGGATGTGTTCCGGTTCGATGGCATGTAAGCCAGGTTTTCCCCTAACCCACCCCACCCTTTCCCCAGAATGTGGAGGTTCCAATAGCGAACTACTACATTGTCCCCTTCCATCTGTATCGTCTAAGTAGGCAACGCAATTTACAACACCTCTGGTGTTGTAGATGTCTATGGGCGAAAGTAGCCACTTACCATGAGATGGTCCTTCTGCTCGTTTGCCATCCGTTATCCATAAAAAAAAAAGTTTTGTGAAATACAAATATTTAGTTATTACTAAAAAGTATAATTATTACGAATAACTCAAGAACTACTCGTCATATCTTAGCTAAATTTAAAATGGACCATATTAGAAGCCACTAGTTGTCATGTCAGGAAATGGAAATTTTCATTTCCTGGGTTTGGTAACAAGGCAAAAGCACGGCGTACGCAATGCCTCAATTTGGCGGAAAGTGGGTAACGGAGTGCCTAAACACTAGGTTCGCTCTGTCTACCCTGCTATATGCGGAATATAGCGTGAACCTATGTGTGTATGTATGTATTATCTGTCATATAAAAAATAATCATCAAAATCGTTTCCCATCATAAAAGTATGCGGTAACACGCAAAAAAAGCATATTCAGTACTTTCAGAATTTTAAAAATCTATATATTTAAGTTATGTGGCGGAAAGTGGGGAACGGAGTTCTTGTAAGAGAACGGAGTGTCTTAACAGTAGGTTCTCAGGTTCCCTCTGCCTACCCTGCTATATGCGGGATACAGCGTGAAGTTAAAATATATATTTAAGTATAAAATATATATTAAAGTATAAGTATATTATATTTCTTCCAATAAGTATTGTGGAATACAAACATTTTGTTATTGCCAGTAACAAAATTTTCACTTACGAGTACATCTCAGAGCTGCTACAACAAAATTGCTTCCTCTATACTCAGGAGAAATGAAATTGTACGGAAAATAACAAACTAGCCAACTATATTGAGATCTAGTTAACTTTGTGTTGTGTGTTTACTGACACTGCCATAACCATTGACGTGTAAAATAAACGTTGCCTAGCAACGTTTTATTGTCACTTTACAAAGTGTTTATGGCTCAGTGGTCACAGCGCTTGGATGGTTTTCAAAAGATCCGGGTTCGTGTTCCATTACGAACAAAATTATTACAAGTTTTGTTAAGATGTAATTCTATAAAATACATTTTTTACATAATGATTAAGATTTTAACTAAAAAAAACCGACTTCATTTCAAATGTAATTTTAAATGTAACATTGTTACGAATAACTCAAAAACTATTCATCAAATCATTTAAATGGGACATCAAAGCAAAGGTTCTCGATTCGACTGTATTTTTGTTGTGTATTACCGCATAACTATTTACTGAGTAAACCAATTTTGATGATGCTTTTTTTATATTATAGCTAGGGCTTAAGACGAGATATCATTTTAGTTAGTGTAGATCTGATTTGTAGTTTTTGAGTTATTCGTAATAATTGTACTTTTTAGTGCATTGTAATTGAAGTCAGATTTCTTTTTTTTTTGTTAAAATTTTAATTATGGTATTCGAGAATACATTTTAGAAAGCTATTATTATAAATACTATATTTTACTCTGAGAAATGATTATATGTATATAAATCATACTTTTTTTTTAACTTCACGCTTTATCCCGCATATAGCAGGGTAGGCAGAGGAAACCAGAAAACCTAGTCTTAAGACACTCCATTCTCTTTCAACATTTCCGTTCCTCACTTTCCGCCAAATTGAGGCATTGCGTGTTGAGTGGCGGAACTCAACGCCGCGCTTTGCCTTGTTACCAAACCCAAGAAATGAAAATACTAAATTTTACATTTCCTGGAGTGGGAATCGAACCCACAACCTGTCGCTTTATAGTCGCACACTTGTGCCTCTGCGCCACGACAGACGTTATACATATAACGCCGATATACATATATCAAATGATTATATATATATATACAATAATACTTACATATTAATATATTCATTCAGTCATTTTATTTTACAGTAGAAACACACAAAATGGATTCCAGAAGGCCATTTTGAATAATTCTTATGAATAATGATACATTAATTAAAACAAACTCGACACCTTCCCAATTCCAAGATCAGTTGCGACAAGATGAAGTCAGTCTCAAGAGGCTCTCGGTATTCCTTTCATTACTTAGCGAAAACGTCTTCAATCATTAACGATTCTATAAATTTTATAAAATTATATTGTTTGCGAAAATATTTAATATTATTAATTTATTCGTTCTGGTATTAAGGCAAAAAGCGTTGAGTTGCGTCACTCAGCAATCTCCAATTCGGCGGAAAGTGGGGAACGTAAATCTTAATAGAACAGTGTCTTAACACTAGGTTCTCAGGTTCCCACTGATAGCCCTGCTATGTCCGGGATACAGCGTGAAGCTAAAAAAATATGCTTATGTAAAAAAGGGTGCATTACTGAGTCACTGACAGACGACGTAAAAGCAGAAATACTAACCATAGAAAGCTGAAAATTGGCATGTGGGCTTCTTGGGAAGCGAGAGGGGATTTCTAGAAATTCCCCCAGAAACGGAAAAAGAGAGTTTAAGGCTTTATAGTCAACACAAACGATGTCATGGGTTACATATAGTTAGAAAAAAAATTAGAAAAACCTAGATTCAAACAAACAACACTTAAAAATATTATATATTAGTATATTTATATTCATATTTTTTAATTTCATATTAAATATTAAGAGCATCGTGGCGCAGTGGCACAGCGTCGGCCTGTAGAACGCGATTGGTTATGACTTCAATTTCCGCTCGGGGTATCATTATATTTAATTTATATTCATTGCATCGCTCTGGCAAGGCAAAGCGCGACGTTGAGTTCCACTACTTAGCACGCAATGTATCAAATCGGGCAGAAAGCGAAGAACGGAGTGTCTTAACATTAGGTTCACTCTGCCTACCCTGATATATACGAGATACAGCGTGACGCTTTGTATGTATGTATTATTCTATTAAGCGTGAAACTGCTTTTTTTATATAAATATAAAAAATAGAACGAAGTAAAAACGCCACGAAGTAATTTCAAAGAGCGTGTTAACAATTATACTTTAAACGGGATCAAAGGTAACACTAATTAGAAAGATTTACGTTATGATTTTTCATATTTACCTCAAAAGCCTTCTTTGTTGGGCGTTTTGTTGAGAAAAAACATCAAAAGTGTTTTAACAATTATTAAATAATGATTGTGAAATTCTAAGCAATATTGTATTTTCTGTGTTGGATCTTGTATTTTTATATAACTTTAAAAAAAAAAGGTTCAATTCGATTGTATTTTTTTTATTTATTATGTCATAACTTTTTTTTTGGTGAACCAATTTTGATGATATTGTTTTATACGATAACTAATGGTGAAGAGTGAAAATATTGTAAATGTAAGCCGGTATATGGTTGTAAGCCGGTATATGGTTGTAAGCCGGTATATAAAAAAAAAAAGCCGGTATATGGTTGTAAGCCGGTATATGGTTGTAAGCCGGTATATAAAGATCAGAAAAATTGTCACACCCCATTTTTTGATCTCGTTTTTTTGGTTTTGGTGTCCCTAATTGTAATTTATAAAAGGTAAGCCGGTAGGAATCGTGTAATATGGACACTTCGCCACTGTTAACTAGCGCTTTTGATGTGGTCATTTAAATTTAGTTAAGATTCGACTAGTAATTTTTGAGTTATTCGTAATAATTTACATACATACATACATAGTTTCCCGCTGTATCCCGCATATAGGCAGGGTAGGCAGAGGGAACCTAGTGTTAAGAAACTCCATTCCCCACTTTCCGTAATAATCCGTTTCGTAATAATTTTAGCGCATTTTATTTGCGGTTGGTGTCCTTTTTTTGTTAAAATCTAACTTATATATTTCTCCGCTTTGGTAAGACATAGCACGGCGTTATACGTTATATTTTAGTTACGGCGGATAAAGAGTATTGGATAAACAGTAAAGATTTCTAAATTCCTACGAAAGCAGGATTTTAGATATAATAGTGCAGGCAAACGAAGTAGCGGGATATAGCTAGTTTATATATATTGACGCCTGTCGTGGCGCAGAGGCACAAGCGTGCGACTGCAAACGCGACAGGTTGTGGGTTCGATTCCCACTCCAGGAAATGTAAAATTTAGTATTTTCATTTCTTGGGTTTGGTAACAAGGCAAAGCGCGGCGTTGAGTTCCGCCACTCAACATGCAATGCCTCAATTTGGCGGAAAGTGGGGAACGGAAATGTTGAAAGAGGTAGAGGTAGGTTCTCAGGTTCCCTCTGCCTACCCTGCTATATGCGGGATACAGCGTCAAGTTAAAAAACAAAAAAAAAGAAAAGAAAAATCCTACGAAAGCGGGATTTTAGGTATAGTAGTGCAGGCAAACGAAGTAGCGGGATATGGCTAGTTTATATATATTTTTTAGTTTCGCGCGGTATCCCGCGCATAGCAGGGTAGGCAGAGGCAAAACAAAACAACAGTAAAAAATACAATATGCGTCGGTTTTTTAGCAAAATATATCACCTAAAGCTTTTACCGAGACACATTTGTATATTAAATACTCTTATATAATTATACTAGGAAAGCTAGTCGTGGCGCAGAGGTACAAACGTGCGACTATAAACGCGACAGGTCGTGGTTTCGATTCCCACTCCAGGATTTTTTTTAATATTGATTCTGATTACTACGGACACGTGGTCCGTACGTTTTGTCAACTTTCACAATATATTCATATCACTTAACTAATCTTAGGAAATAAGATATATTTTTTCCCAAAGGAAAAAAAACAACAGGAAATGAAAATATTGAATATTTATAATAATTAATGCTTAGTATTTTCATTTCCTCGCTCTGGTATTAGGGCAAAGCGCGGCGTTGAATTCCGCAACTCAGCACGCAATGCCTCAATTCGGCGGGAAGTGGGGAACGGAAACGTTAAAAGAGAACGAAGTGTCTTAACACTAGGTTCTCTCTACCCTGCTATGAAAAATAAAGTATGAAGCTCCTTTTTTTAAAATGCATATTGCATTCTGTATTCTAACCATATCTGGATATAGTGGTTAAAACGTAACTACGAACAGACATCGTTTTAGATCGTCGTATGGAAAGCAATACTGACTTAGATACGTGACGTTCATACTAAGTTAAATCAAATATTCTACTGTGTTTCATTTTTAACCAACTTCAAAATAAGGAGGTTCATAATTGGACTATTTTTTGTTGTGTTGCTGTATTTTTAGTGGGTGAGTCAATTTTTATTATACTTTTTGATATAATAGCTAATGTTTCTGATGTGGTTCCACTTAAAATTATTTTAGATCTAGCAGTTTTTGAGTTATTCGTAATAAATTTCTCTAAAAACTACAATACTTTTTAGAGCAATTTTTTTTGTTAAAATTGTTATTGATTTTGTGGTTGTCTTATAATATATTAGTATTATAAAGAAGCCATCGTGGCACAATGGGGCAGCATCTTAATTTAAATGCCGGTGGTAGTGAGTTCGATTTCCATTCGGAGAACAATAATTTAATCATACAACATTGATATTTTCATTGTCCGCAATGGTAAGACAAAGCGAGGCGTTACGCAATATTTCAACACGTTTTCAAACAACTCAGGAGGAATAAGAAAAACGGAGTGTCTTAACACTAGCTTCTCTGTGTCCTGAGATATATATGTATATATGTAATTTTAACGCCTGTCGTGCCGCAGAGGCACAAATGTGTGACTGTAAACGCGACAGGTTGTGGGTTCGATTGCCACTCCAGGAAATGGAATTGAAGGCAAAGCGCGGCGTTGAGTTCCGCTACTCAGCACGCAATGCCACAATTCGGCGAAAAGTGGGGAACGGAGTATCTTAACACTGGGTTCCCTCTGCCTACCCTGCTATATGCGGGATACAGCGTGAAGCTATGTATGTATGTATGTGTATGTAATTTAAAATACTATACTTGTGCCAAAAAAGTTAATGTAACAGTGTTGTTCCACGAAAAGTTTATTATAACGTATTTGTCTTCATATTTTAGATGAAATGCGACTCTTTATGAGATGTTCCATTAGGAGATAAAATCTTCATTTAATTTTAGTTTCACTCATTTTAGTAAATTATTTTAGTTAGAAAGTGGGTAATGGTAGAGTTTATCTATATATAAATACGTGAAGCAAAAACTTTAGATACCTTTTTACGAAAATTACGCGGACAGAGGAACATGAAATTATTATTTTTTTTTTTTTTATACCACCACGGTGGCAACAAGGCACACGACCCACCTGATGGTAAGTGGTTACCGTGGCCTATGGACGCTTGCAACACCAGGGGCATCACTTACGCGTTGCCGACCGAATATAAATTTGGCACACTTATAGTTTATATAGAGAAGGAGTCCAGAAGCTAACATTTTTTTTAAATAATGCATAAAAAGTATATTAAATTAAAAAAAATAATGTTATACACACTACGATGGTTTCACATCCATTTTTATATACAGTGACATATACATTGCTAAAGACAAACCGTTGTTAACACGTTAACCGGGACACTAGGAATTTTAAAAAGGCTGTTTCATTTCCGATGATAATTGTCATGTAGAAGTAAATTATGGCCAAATTTCTTGCATAGTAAGTATTTAAATTTTAATAGCCCTGTCGTAGTGCGTCTGTAAGCGCGACAGGTTGTGGGTTCGATTCCCAATCCAAAAAATCAAAATATTAAATAATATTTCCATTCTAAATATTATCGCTCTGGTAACAGGGCAAAGCGCGGTGTTAAGTTTCGCCACTCGGCACGCAATGCCTCAATTCGGCGGAAAGTGGGGAACGGATATGTTAAAAGAGAAAGGAGTGTCTTAACACTAGGTTGTCTGGTTCCCTCTGTCTACCCTGCTATATGCGGGATACAGCGTGAAATTAAAAAAACGGAATATTTTTACAAAAAAAGCTGTAAACAAAGTAAATACAATTAGACAGTAGGGAAAATTTAAAAAGTGTAAACAATTATCCTGTTAATGGGATCGAGGCGATGTAATTAGAACTCCGGCACTTTTTAATTTGACCGGTTTATGTTCATTATGTGTTATTAAATACAGCTAAGGCGTCTTGTTTCTTATTTATGTACTAGCTGTATTGATTTTATTCTACGTAGACTATAATACCTACAATTTAGATTTTCACAGGTTTTTTTCCCTGTGAGGGGATGGGATTACAATACTATTTCCCTCTGCCGCTGGATAGCGTCCCGTAAGAGGCGGGTATCCCAGTAACCTATGCTAGTGGTAGGAGGTTCATCTCAGTGGTGAGAGGTGAAAATTTTAGTTAGGCAAGTCGGTAAATTAAAGGAAGCCGATGTATATTTAGGGAAGCCGGTATATATATTTAGGGAAGCCGATATGTTTAGGAAAACCGGTATAGGATGTCAAGATAATTAGTAATTTCTAATTTTCACTATCGAATTTTGGCGATGCCCTTTTTTGAGGGTCTATAAGATGTCAGAGCTTGGTTTTTTGCAATTTTATGCCTATATTTTCTTGGCGACCTTTTTTTAGCTCTCACACCTTATTTAACTTTGTATTTTCGAGCTCCACATTTTACTAGCGAGCTTTTTTTTACGTCTCATACTAGTACTTTTAAAAGTTAGGAAGCCGGTGGGAATCGAGTTGTATGGACGCCTCATCACTGGTTCATCCTCCATCTGGCTCACGACCACTATTTGTGTTTACCTACTTTGTTCATTCAAAAAAAAACAGAAAAGAAAACTGACTTCAAATAAACTAAAAAGTACAATTATTACAAATAACTCAAAAACTACTCGTCAGAAGCACTAGCTATCATATAAAAGAAAAATCATAACTGAGTCACCCAGTAAAAAGTTATGCGGTAACACACATAAAAAAATTACAGTCGAATTGATAACTTCCTCCTTTTTTAAGTCGGTTAAAATAGTGTTCTTTAAATAAAGCTAAGACGTCTATTTGTTTCTGTAGACGAAATGTCAACGCCATGGATTGCCTTACAAGAGTGGGGAAATGAAATAATTTAAACAAGTGTCCCCGTTTACGCGTTAACAACGCGTTATCTATAACAATGTATATGTCACTTTATATAAACATGGGTGTGTATAACATTTATTTTATTAATTTAATATACTTTTTATGTATTATTTAAAAAAAAACGTTAGCATTCTGGACTCCTTTTCTACATTAACTATAGGTGTGCCAAAATTCATGCTCCTTCCTCCGTGAATGTTTTTTAAAAAGGGATACAAAATGTTTACTTACTTACTTACTTAACTTCACGCTTATCCCTAACGGGGTAGTCAGAAAGAACGGAGCGCTTAAGTTCTAGTTGAAGACAAACTAAATGGCGCCTCTCTAGATCCCTGAAGGAAAAGGGTTAATATGATATTATGGGTATTCAAAAAAAACACATTTAAACTACATTTAATTTATTAGCAGCTAAATTCACATTATAATAGATAAAATAGGATAACAATTCAGAAGGCCTCAAGCAAATCTAGTTTAACACTATATGAGGTATTCAATGTTATGTAACCATGGCAATATACAACTTAGTTATAACATATTAAATATCTTTCGTTCGTTCTTAGAGAGAACGCAGTGTTGAGACACTCCGTTCTCTACTTTCCTTACGCCGAAATTCGGTGTATCACGTGTTGAGCCTTACTAGAGAAATAAAAATATAATATAAATATAACCACTCAACACGCAATGCCTCAATTTGGCGGAAAGTGGGGAACGGAAATGTTGAAAGAGAATGGAGTGTCTTAGCACTAGGTTCTCTGGTTCCCTCTGCCTACCCCGCTATATGCGGGATACAGCGTGAAGTTAACAAAAAAAAAATTAAATATACGTAATCGCAACAGAGAATAAGTTAGCAAAACTTACGGACGTGTCCATAATGACCAGTAAAAACAATATAAAAAAATCCTGTTATAATGAAAAACTAGAGAATCAAACAGAAAAAATTATTCAAATAACATAAAAACATAAAAATACTTGCCTTGAAGTATATGTATATTCTATTTAATAACTTTTTCACATACAGAATACGTACATATATAGTTATAGCTAAGTTGTATCTTGCTGGGACTTATATTAAATTATCTAGCTAACTCTTCGTCCTAAAAATACTATATATAAATTAAAATTCTTCAAAGATAATATTCAATTACTAAAAAGTACGTGCCAAATTTATCATATTTAAATAGAAATCTGAAAGATACATGTATCGTGATTGTTTCTTTTTATTATTATGTGTTTGTGTTGACTTTAGAAGTGTCAATCTTTGAAAAAAGAAATGCGAAAGAACAAAAAAGTTCTTTAAAGATAAGATGCATTCAAAACACTTATATTTAATTTAAAGTCCAAGTTAAAATCCAACACTTTTGATACTCTGTTTTTTGTTTCTCTCTCTGAATAAAAAGTGACAATCTAAAAAAATATAATAATTCACCACAGAATCAAAATCAGTAATTTGGACTTACTTACAAGCTTCTGTAACCTTCTTTCTTGTATACAAAATATGATATATTCGAATTAGAAGAAATATTGGATATAATCGCATTTAAAACATTGGTAAAAAGTTTTTTTTTTATTATTTCATTGCTTATACAATCTGTCCTACATTTTGACTGTAGCAGTTTTTGAAGTTATACTTTCTTTTGGCGCTCTAGGAAAAAAATGATGAGAGTAAATTCTTGCAATACGCACGAAAAACCGATACTATGATATTAGCTGGTCAACAATCTCCTTTATTATTGTATTTAAATAAAAATTATTTAACTAGATAATATACGATGTATTAAATACCTTTTTTTCTATCATTAGTGTCTTTTCTCTACAAACAGAATATCGCGAAGGATAACATTTTTTAGAAAGATTTTTATCTTGTTACGCCAAAGAAGTATAACTTCTTACGTGCGTATAAGTTTACCATTTTTTTTTATTTGACGTACTTCCCGTATAAGGGATGTAGCAATAATGCACTGAGTTTCTACCTACATTTAAATATACTATATTGAATGATAAAAGAAAATGTTGGATTTTATACTATGTTTTAGTATACAGTATGTTTATAATATCTTCTTTTTTTTTAACTTCACGCTATATCCCACATATAGCAGGGTAGGCAGAGGGAACCTAAGAACCTAGTGTTAAGACACTCCGTTCTCTTACAACAATTCCGTTCCTCACTTTCCGCCAAATTGAGGCATTACGTGTTGAGTGGCGGAACTCAACGCCGCGCTACAAAAATGTGATAAATTATTTGACGTTCTAAGCTTGTAATTTCTTATTTTGAACAAAATTATTTGACATTGACATACTGAGAAGAACGTAGTTCACTACGTTCCGTTACCATCACTGTCTTAATCACAACGCAAAGCGTGTAGTGCGAAGCTTTAGTAATTTTTTTACTTGTCCAATGTATTAAAGTAATATATACGTATGTACGAAATTTCTTAAATTGACATTAAATAAATAAAAAGAATTTTCCTTGTATTTTTACACTTAAAATTTATTGTACATACCTGGACAAAAACTGGAAATATAATCAATCATTTGGGACAAGTGAAAAATTCACAAATGAGATATTGGCTTGAATTGAAATCTTCATTTTTAATGAATAACTTTAAAAATAAATAAATAAAAATTAAACTACATTACAAAGTAAAAAAAGAAACAAAAAAAATTAAAACTATATATTCCCCAATATACGTTTCCCACTATTTTCGTTAAAAAAAAAACAAGTTTATAAAAAAAATAAAAAATACTTTTAATCTTATAAAAACAATTGACTTTATAACCAATATAAAAAAAATATAAAAACTTTTTGTATATCAAATACCAACATAAAAAACCAAAAACGATTCCAATACCGCCAACATCACAACACAAACAGCCAACACCAACATGCAAATACAATTCACTTGCGAAAAAAGGAATGAAATAAAACAAAAATATTTCTTTCAAACTTTACTACACAATACATAATACATTATATACCCGTTTTATATTAGCATGGATTATTAACCGACTTATTTGAAATTACTTTATTAATAAAACAAATGTATGTCATCTTGTCCCTCTTTAAAATGACAAGCAGCTTCATGTTAGAGCTCATAGCTCTTTGATTATGGCGATTATTACACATATTAAATGACACTATTTTAACCGATTATACACGTATATTCTATACCTGTGACCACGGACTACTGTAAAGTGTTCCAAACGTCAGGTTTCCAAAAATTTTCGAATACTAAAATATACGCCATTAATCCGGTTAAAACAGTTCCATTTAGCTTCATGTTATTCAACATAGCAGGGTAGTCTGAGAGAACCTAGTGCCAAGTCCCTCCGTCCGTCAACTCTACCAAATTTGAGACATTGCGTGTTAAATGATGGAAATCAACGCCGCGCTTGCTCTTACTAGAGGGAAGAAATGAAAATAATTTAAATATAATCATTTCTCCAAGTGGGAATCGAACCTACAACCAATCACGTTTACAGTCAAACGCCTATATAACGGCCTTTTTAAAATATCCGAGTAAAATTCATTTTTCATCCCTATGAAAACAAATGGAAAAAAACGATTCATCGATTAACCGACTGATTTCAAAATAGTTTTCTGTCCTTGCAACACTATTTCTTTTCTTGTCTCTTCTAAAAGTCCGGGTTATAATCGTCTTTCTATATACTTACCCACTTTTTTATATTAGCATTAATAAATATAAGAAAATATTTTAATAACCAATTTATTTGGATGTCATTTTTTATTTAAAAAAACTGCTTCTCTTTTCGTCTAAAAGTGTTTTTATAATGTTATTCATTTCCCTCTTTAAAAAGTTCGAATAATACGTAATCTTGTAGTATGTAATGCCTCTATAGAAATATTACTCAATTAATTTAGATAGACTCTGTCTTTTTCACCATTTTGCAAAAGCCTTATTCATAATCATTTTTCAATATTAAAATCAGCGTGTACAGAAAATTTTTAACCGTTATTTGAAATAAACAACAAATAATCACCGACTAATTTAAATATGCTTTCCGATAAAGAATGTCCATATGCTCCTGTGTCTATTCAAAAAGTCCGGGTAATAGTTATAAAAGCACATGTAGCACAACATGTACATGCAACATGCATTTTAAATAATAAACATTAAATGTGTACAGAAATATTTAAAAAAAGTGATTTTTACAATGAATATAGCATTTTTTAGTTTTACCTGAAATTTAAATTAAATTTAGTTAGAAATAAACTTAAACAATGAATTCAAATTATAATCTATGCTAAATGTAAATTTAACAAATTCCACAGATAAAATATTTTTTTGATATAATCTAATGTCACATAACTGTCACTGTCAAATTATTATAAATAGTTTAAAAATAAAATATAATTTTATAGTCTTTTTCCATTTACATAAATAAGCAATAGGAGTTTTAAATTATCATAAAAATTAACAGTCAATTATTACACATAGTAAAAAAAAACATATTCTCAGGATGATTGACATCAAAATCGTTGAATTCAAATACATAATGTCAAAAAGCAAATAATTTCAAATTTCTTTCACATTCATGGAATTAAAGTATTTATTGTAATATAATAAGCTGAGATAAAAACTAAATAACTTTTTTTTTACTTTTGACAGGTTCAAATGTTTTTTTTAAAATTTATTATTTCAATGTAACACAACAAAACGTCTTAAAAATGATTACCATAAGATATGTACATTTTGTGGAAAAATCAAAATTCAGCACATTTTTTTCAACCAAATTACAAATTATTCGTTATTTAATAATTGTTTCGTTATTAAAATTTTATTTCACAGAAACTCTATACAAATAAAATTTTTGTATTCCTTCATTTATAAAAAGCAGTTTAAAGATTGAAACTTAAATATAGGACATGTTTATTGAAATTATTATAAAAATAATTATTTTTTCACATAAATTATTAAAAATATATAACTAGTACATATAACACATAATTTTGCATACAATGAATTCATACAATGAGTCACACCAACGTTTTTAGCTAACAGCATATCTAAGTAGAAGGTAACTCAAGAAGAAAGAATCTGTTTTTATTTTGTTTCTATCTTCAAAAATGAGTGAGATATGTCGCGTTAAAATGCAGCCTCGGTCGCGCTAGTAGCGCTACTGTGTGACGTCACGTGCACATTAACATACATGTACGTTGTAACAACACGCACACACACACATATCTATCGACACGTGACGTCACCAGCCGATATCGACGGAACGCTAATTTAAAAAATGTTCAAACTTTAAGACGCAATTTCTGAAATCCTAGCCCGCTTTGATGAAACAAAAACTATTTTTATTTGCAAGAACAAGCGCATTTATTGCATGCACCTTTTTTAATAAGATTTAGATGTGACTCATTGTTACATATATATTCATATTTCTTACGATTTTTTTGTCAGAATACGAATATGGTATATCCTATTTAATATAAAGACGTTGAAAAACAAATTTTCACATGTTTCATTATTCATTCTTGAAATAAATATATCATTTATTTAAAGTCAAATACTGTCAAATTAGATTAAGTTATTATGCATCCATGAATTTAACTTTTCTTTTTAAATATGATATTAAAGAGTGTAAGAGAATTTTGGCAAAGACGTCATCGCTGTGCAAACATAATCAATAAATATAGAGAAGTCATGAAAAAGTAGTTACATTTGAAAATTTGATATTTTTGAATATGGAAATCCTTTTAGGAATTATTAATATTGACGAACATTAGAAATTTAAAATATTACGAAGATTATTTTTTTTATATTATTAATCTGTGAAACGGATTATGTCAGAAATGTCAAAGCTCATTAGTTGTAAAAAGTTTTATATGCCATTAAAGCAATATAGATAGAATAACAATTGAATTTTAATAATAATTGAATTGTCATACGCTAATGATTAACAGAGAAGCTATTTCACTCAAGCATATAGCTGCCTAATAATGATAAAGAGCTGCCATACATATATTGATCATATTAAAAAAATATATGTATCCATATATGTTTAAAGAAAATTATGTAGGCAAGTAATTTAAATGTTTTATAGTATTAGCCGTTGAAGTAATGTAGAAATCAAACTTGAACTGGATATATTAATCCTATTTTTTGTTATAAGCAAGTATTTTGACGAACAAAGCGAGCTTCTATATAATTTCTATATAATAATATAAGAAAAAAGTAAGTGTGGAATACTAGTTATCTAATATGGGAAGAAATTACAACTGGCAATGTACATTAGCTTTTACAAAAAAAAAGCAATATTATAAAAGTATGCAAAATTTAGAATTTTCTTGAACAAGTTCATATAGTCATAAAACCGGAAAAATCAATTTTGATATTTGTATTATATAAAAAAAGTGACAAAGGTAAACTTTATACTGCCTTGAGAAAGAACTAGAACAGTAATTATTAACAATAGAAACCTTGTTTTTTTTAATTAAAAAAGCGAATATTTTTGAATACAGATAATGGATAATTCTTCAAGATTTCATCTTTATCTGATTCATATGGCCCAAAATTGTGTATGTGCACCACAAAACATTTATTGGATATCCCTATCCCAAATATACACGTTTGTGGTACACCTAATTTCGTAGGAAAACGTTTTATTATGCCAAAAGTGTCATAAATTTCTGGCCATATGAATCAGATTTAGAATGAAATCTTGAAGAATTACCCTCACAGGGTAGTAATATGTTTATAATATTTCTAATTATATATAGTACTAAGCTTGAAGTTACTAATCATCTTTCTTTCTATGAACCGTTTGCTAACGACTACATCATGGGAAGAATTTCGTCACCGATATATGTGAGCAGTCTTTGGTTACTTCAGAATCTTATATAATAATTAGTTAATAATTTATATATCAAAATCTAACTCTTCCATTATATTGCTTATGAATGACAATTGGAAATGAATACATCAAACCGCTATTAAGAAAAAAATATATGTTATCTATATCTTATATTTAGCTGTCAGTTTGTATCCATTGGTTACTATCACTTATCTGTGCTTAGTGTTATATTATCTATGATTTATATTTAATACCACAATAAATGTTCAGATCCTCTTTATTCATGTGAAAAATAATATACATAGAGCAAAATAGAGTGAAACTTATATAATTTTGAGACAAAAAAATTATTTGTTTTTTTTTTTGTTAAAAAAAAAATATTTGTTAAATACAACTTTTTATTATCTGTAACAAAAAAAACCAGGTGTTTTTCCTCATTTGCTCTATATATATTATTTTCATGTCCCCAAATTCAATCCTATACTTTCTTCATTTAACATACGAACCATAGCCTTTCGATTGTGTAAGATTTAATTATGACAAAAAAGTGTAGACAAGTATATTATAAAAAATGGAATATAAGATATAACAGGAAAAAATATTCAATGAAAGAATTCTGATACGAATGAAATATTTTAGCAAAGTATTAAAACATTTGAAAGACTATTAGAATGTTAAATCAATTAATATCTATAAGCTGTGAGTGACAAAATAATTATAATCCAAACCCTTAAAAAGTAAGCTATTACGAATGATTTTGAGAATCGATTTTTATTCAATAATTGATTCCATTCCAGCTATAGCATTTATAGCATAAAATCGATACCAAATCACTCGTAATCGATTACGTCGATACCTATTAAAACATTCTAGACCTTACAACAGTTACATACTACATACCACACAACTAACTTCCAAATGTTAATTCTAACAACTATTCTACCGTTTTCTAGAATTCACTACGTTATTTAAAAAATACTTTTAAAACTTTATCCTAATGGTAGTCTTGGGATCAATTTTACTTATTTTATTGCAATTTAATATAGGGCGTGTATTTCATATTGATAAGATCGAAAATCGATTTACTTTTACTCGATTATTCGAGTCGACATAATATTATTATTAACAAACGCTTAAATCTTAAATACGATACAATAATACTCCCAACACTATTTAAAGTTATCGATTTAATAAATGTAATGATAAATATCGATATTGTTAAACGTTATAAAAACTCGAATTATTAAAAAATTTAATAGTTTTTTTTTTTTATTTTAATAATAATAAATATGGTAAATATTGTGTATATGTGTTTATTTGCATGTGATTATTAATTTTAACTACAGGTATACGCTAGCGTAACATTCTAGAAATTTCTATACTATAGTTATCACTCGAACTCACTTAATTTAACTTTTATAGCACTCTATTTCGTCCTTACGTCAGTAAATGTGTAAATATATTATTTTTATAATTATTTACGGTCATTTATATCAAAATTTTATTGATTGATTAAAATCACAAAGTTTTATACATATAAGTCAAGTACTCGATGTTTTTTTTTTCACTAGAAAATACCATAGATTACAAATATTTTCTTATGAAAATCGAACCCAGAACCATTCAAATAACAACTGCGTCACTGGCGTTTACCATATATTAGGTATAAATGTATACAATTTTTTTTTTATTTTGATATAAATGACAATAGTTCTAATCATTGGTTTATGGCAAAGTTACATAATTAATATTTCAAAATCTACTTATAACATATTTACTTAAATTATTAATTTTAACTAATTAATTTTCCGTCACGTTTTTTACTATTTTGTTACTTTTTTTTTTATATACGAGTATATATAATCTGTATTAACAAAACAAAATTATGACATTAAACGTCAAATTATTAGAACATTCCATTTTTAAAAATTAAACTGAAATACGAAATTTTAACAACAGAAAAAATAATTATTAAATTTAAAATAAATCCATAAATTTATGTTATTTTTTTTTTCATAGAATTTTACCAATAAAATAATATTAAAAAAAAATTATAACATACATACACAATTAAACTTACAGTATAAATCCACCATTTTGTTTCACATCGCCGTTGATGTGGGGTTCATTTCCGTTCGTGGTAGTTTGTTTTTTATGCGTATTCCTTCGTTTTATACAATTGTATAGAGGTAATATTATTAGTATGAGGCCGGAAAGGCCTATGAAGACACCCGCTAAGTAGAACGATAGGTCGTATGAATTCGTTAAATCGTAGAACCAGCCTGAAATAAACATTTAAATATTCATAAATACTAGTCTCCCCGTTGACGCGTTAACAACGCGTTGCCTAGCAACGTATATGTCAGTTCATATAAACATGTTGCACACACTTCCATGGTTTGACGTATATCAATTGTATTGTGTGTGACATTTATTTTAGTGATTTAATATATTTTTATGCAATATACTGTAAAAACAATGGATTGTGACATTAATTGTAACATTCCATGAATAATTATAACTAAATTATTTTCAGTTTCCTCGTTCTGGTAACGCAAAGTGTTTTTCGGGACTAAGCTCCCTTCCACCTAACCCGCTATGTCCCGCGTTTAGGCAAAAGGAGAACAGATTTTTTTGACACTAAGTTCTATCTCACAATTTTTTTAGAGCGCTCAATGCCACATTTAGAGACCAAGAGAATGAAAAGAAAAATAATCTAATTACAGCCATTATCAGAAATCGTACCCACAACTTAATGTTTACACCCAGACATTTTCCCAATACGCCACAGTGTTCATATAGACATTGTGGGATTATGTCTAGTTATATAACTATATCCAAAAATCTCGAAAAATCCTCTAAAAATACCAAAAAATATACATACCAGCCAAAGGAGGTCCAACTAAATTGGCCAATCCTTGAATCAGCAACAACAATCCATACGCATTAGTAAACTTCTCCAGCGTAATTTGCTCCACCAGGATAATACTTGTCAAAGAATAATTAGCTGCTATAAAAGCGCCGAATGCTCCAGCGGCTGATGCCAGTCCAAGGTACGAAGTCAGAAGAGGCATTAATAGGGTAACGAGGCCGCATAGTACCATGCAACCTGCGTACACCAAACTTGGGTTTACGCATTCGAAATCGCCCACCCATCCTAGTAGAATCTGAAAGTTTGAATAAAAAAAATGAGTGAAAAGGGATTGCGTGTTTAATATAGGGATGTCGTAACGACTGGCGTGGCGCAGAGGCACAAGCGTGCGACTGTAAACGCGACAGATCGTGGGTTCGATTCCCACTCCAAGAAATGCAAAATTTAGTATTTTCATTTCTTGGGTTTGGTAACAAGGTAAAGCGCGACGATGAGTTCCACCACTCAACACGCAATGCCTGAATTAGGCGGAAAGTGGGGAACGGAAATATTGAAAGAGAATGAACACTAGGTTCTCTGGTGCCCTCTGCCTACCCTGCTATGCGGGTTACAGCGTGAAGTTAAAAAACATATAGGGATGATGCGGACATCCGCAACTGCGGGTTCGAAAATTTGTATCTACATCCCCGCAACTGCAGATCTATTTGAAAAATCTTGAAAACCCTAAGAACAATCTTTTAGGTTGCTTTTAAAGTTAGTCAAATGTCTATATGTATTATGTATTATTTATACTGTCTGTATTATGCATCATTAATACTAAACTAAATTTGATATAATTTCTTCGTTTACGCGCAGTGGGACAACGTCTCACTTCAAAGGCGATTGCAGGTTCGATTACAACTTAAGGTAATTATTATATTCAAACAATTTTATTTTTCCGCTCTGGTGAGACAAAACACGACGATTAGTTCTACCATTAGTTCAAAATTCTTCATTATGGGCAGAAAGTACAGAAAACACTTCGCATGTTTTAAAATTAATTCTATTAAAATCACATATACTATACTATAGTAGTAAAACTATATCAATTAAGTATTTAATTGTAAATTAAATAGTAATATTTACTTTATCATTATCACGATCTGTTATCATAAGGAAACTTAACACGTGGAGGTGTTACATAAGCGTGCGATTCAAAAGAGGTCAATATGAATAGATAACTTATCAGAACACTTTTGTACGAATAAATCTTAAAATATAAGTGTTTTTTCAAGTATTTAATAGAATGCAATATATGTGGTTTAGCCGACTTCAAATAGAGAGGAGGTTATCATACATACATATATAGCTTCACGCTGTATCCCGCATATAGCAGGGTAGGCAGAGGAGACCTAGTGTTAAGACACTCCGTTCGCCACTTTCCGCCGAATTGAGGCATTGCGTGCTGATTGGCGTAACTCAACGCCGCGCTTTGCTTTGTTACCAAGCCCAGGAAATGAAAAATTCCATTTCCTGGAGTGGGCGAACCCACAACCTGTCGCGCTTACAGTCGCACACTTGTGCCTCTGCGCCACTTCTGGCGTTGTACAGGAGGTTATCAATTCGACTTTTCTTTTATGTGTTACCATATAAGTTTTTATCGGCGAATGTTTCTCATCTGGTCCCAATAAATTAAAGTTAAGGGCCTGACGATTAGTTTTTGAGTTATTCGTAATAATTTTACTCTTTAGTGCACTTTGAAGTCAATTTTTTTATTTGAAAAAATCTTAATTATACGTTCACGTATTTTTTTTTTATGGATAACGGATGGCAAACGAGCAGAAGGACCACCTGATGGTAAGTGGTTACCTTCGCCCATGAACATCTACAACACCAGAGATGTTTGTTGTAGATGCGTTGCCAACCTAGAGGATACAGATGGAAGAGGAGGACAATGTAGTATTCCGATCTCGGAACCACCACATTTTGGGGAAAGGATGGGTGGGAATGGGAAAACCTCACGTATTTAATTAAACTACGCAATACATAAGTGGATTTATGTCATACATCGATTAGAATGATACTATTGACGTAGATACTTAGTATCTTCACCCTATTTGAAATACTACGTGAAAAGGTAGAAAGAAAGAAAACTCCCTTCTCCACTTTCTTTGAATGGCGAAACTTTGCCTTACCTAAGGGTAGAAATGAAAATAATTTTAACATAATGATTTCTCCGAATGGGAATCGAACAACCAACTAGCCAGCGCATACTCTGCCTTAATGGGCCACGATGGTGTTTATATTAAAATTATTTAAATTTCCTCTCTTAATTAAAACTAAATATTTTGAAAAGTTGAATTTATATATATACTAGCTTTCCGCCCGCGGCTTCGCCCGCGTGGAATTCGGCTATATTGCGTGACATGGTAAGGAGTAGCCTATAGTCTTTCCCAAGGTCTAGACTATTTGTCAAAAAAATTTCGCGATAAAAAGTATACTATGTCCTTTCCCAACTTCAGTTCTAACTTCATACCGAATTTCATCAAAATCGGTTCAGTGGCTTAGGCGTGAAAGCGTAACAGACAGACAGACACAGTTACTTTCGCATTTATAATATTAGTAAGGATAAACGTTGAATTTATATATTGACGATTCGAAAGTGCTTATAATAGCCTACTTGAATAAAAAATATTTTTATTTTGATTTTATATATATAAAGTAATCTATATTTTTAAAATTCTCAATCATCACATACATTTCTACAGATCCACGCACTTTCCCACATCACATAGAATGTGTTAGAACACTGCGTTTTCTCTCCGTTCTCTACTCTCCGCTTAAAAACTAAAAAAGAATTATAAAAAATCACTAACCTCGCCAAACATATTCAAGATACCTATAATAGATATCAACATAGACGACTGCGATTCGTTAAAACCCATGTTCATGCCACTATCCGCGATATAAACATATGGGACATCATACCACATGTAAAGTAGGAAGTTAGATATTACGAACACTAGAAAAGCAGGGTTAAGGAAATGGGAAAAATCTAACATGTCCACTGCTAGGTCCCAGAAATCCCAAAGACCGGCGTACCACTGCACCTGAAAAAGGAAAAAAATGATTTATATTTTTTTTAGTTTCACGCTGTATCCCGCTGTATCCCGCACATAACAAGACAGAAGAAACCTGAGAACCTAGTGTTAAGACACTCCGTTCCATTACGATTCCGTTCCCCACTTTCCGCCGAATTGTGGCATTGCGTCTGCACGTCGCCACTCAGCAGGGGTGAAACTCAACGGCGTGCTTTTGCAACTTGGGTGCAAATTGGGGCGAACAAAGTTGGGAGGAACGTTCGCTTTGAATACCCTTCTATGTGAAAATATGTATTATTTTAAACCTACACTTTGTTCATAAAATGTAAAATATATTTTTATAATTATTTTTATATAAGAATTTCCTTAGAAGGTATATAATTAAAAATCACGTGTTTACATCATTACTTCATAGCATGAGCAATGTTTTAGTCATACTTATTTATGTAAATAAAATAATATTTACACATTTTTTTTAATCGAATATACTAGAGAATGGAGAGATAGAGAGTAAGTAAAAAATAAACTCACCTTCTCTTTGGCAATAGTTGTCATGGAATTTCTGAATATATTGGGACAGGAAGACGCACGAAGTCTGTATCTATTTATGTTAAGCATTGCACCTCTATACGTTAGCGAATGTCTATGAATTCTCAAATCTTTTAAGAAGGCTGGCGGTTTTTTGGTAGAACCAGCACCTTGGCGTCTTAGCCACAAAGACATCACTGCCTTATCATTTAGTTGATCTCGTGTGTTCGAAGTTTCTGGAGCACTTGGTCCTGATGCTGGGGACATGGTACCTGGGGTCACGGCCCCAGGAGACATGATTGTCTTCGGAGGCGACTGCTCGTGCAGACGACCGCTGTCACTAAAACTCCGAGACGGTAACATGACTCCCGGATAATTTTGGGCTAACAGAGCATACGCCCTACCTCTATTCGACATCATCTCAAACACTTCTAATGATACTCCCTCACCACCCGTCATATATGTTGGTAAGTCTACCAACGAACTAAATTGCGGTACAATAGTAGACGCAACAGCCTCTATATCTGCAGTATCCGTCACTTTAGTAGAACCCGCAGCGCTACTCTTACTGTCCGAGAAGCTGTCTGCAGACGATGCTAAGAAACGTTTATTTCGTTTCTTCTCTCTCTTTCTCTTCCTCTCTCTTGCTTTCTCTTCATTCATTGTAGTGGTCCACGGCAAATCTCTAAACAGCATCCCACAAACAGCCATATTTAGAAAAAACCCAGCCAATATCAAAGTAGTTCCACGCCATCCATATTCGTCTAATAAAACATATGTCAACGGCGCAAATATGAATGTCCCGATTCCACTTCCACATACTGATATACCAGTTGCCAAAGAACGCTTCTTTTCAAAGTAATAAGCAACTATAACAACGGCGGCCACATAGCACAAACTCAGTCCAAATCCAGCCATAATACCAAACGTCAAGAACAATGTCTCCATATTATCTACGAAGGCGGAAATAACAAATCCAAGGGCCGCCAGAATAGAACCAAATATGGTCATGCGGCGGCAGCCATATCTGTCCGTCAAGAAACTTGCGATAGGGCCGGATAGCAGCGGCATCGCCATAAAGATGCCCGCAATCCATGCAGTTTTTCCTTTACCCTCGCCGAAATACTCCAAGAAATGCGGGAAGAAAACACCGAAGCTGAATGTGATACCGTCAGCGATAAGATTGACCATGAACGATGCAAAAACGACGACCCAGCCCCACCCGCCGTCCGGGGGCCGGGCTTCCGCGATGGACAGCTCCTCATCATCAGAACTGCTGCTGGAGCTGGACACGGAGACCGCCGCTTGAGGAGACTGTGCATCGAATTGCACATGTAAATGTATATTCTTGCGAGTGATTGGTTCGCGGAGTAGAGGCTCACTTTCTGGGATAGAGGGTAGCGTTCTCGGCAAACGCGTTTCTTCGCTTAAGGGTATGGTATCGATGGCTCCGCTGGGTCCTCCTTGGACCTGCCGATTGAACGCGCGATCCGACGGCGACGAGACGCGCGGTTCCATGCCGGCTGGACGCGGCGGTGTTGTGCGCGCGAGTGCAGCGCGGGATCAGCAGTCCGGGCTTCCATGCGTACACACCGCCGTCGTGACCTCATGCTGGAAACACGAACAATTATATGTTAATTCATTTTATAACATGTAAAAATCAATGAGATAATGTATAAATATATTGGATAACGGAGTATCTTGGTACTATAACAATAAGATAAAGATCAGAGGTAAGAAAATGTGCAATGAAAAGAACGAACGAACCATATGTTAGTAGTGAATTATAATTGTAAAAAAAATTAATAATAAATAAACAAGTGACATTGAAATCTTATAATAAATAATTTCTTTGCGATTAACTATAAAAGCATGGTTAAGAATTTTTTTTCCTGTATTTTTTTTAATCGTGTATTGTTATCGGTACTTAATATTTATAAGCCTAACGCCTGTCGTGGCGCAGAGGCACAAGTGTGCGACTGTAAACGCAGGTTGTGGGTTCGAGTCCTACTCAAGGAAATGGAATTATTCATTTCCCGGGTTTAGATACAAGGCAAACGCGCGGCGTTGAGTTTCGCCACTCAGCATGCCATGCCTCAATTCGGCGGTAAGTGGGGAACGGAGTGTCTTAACACTAAGTTCCTTCTTTAGGCAGAAGGAACTTAGTGTTAAGACAATCCGTCCCTGCTATATGCGGGATAGTATGGTAACAATAAAAAAAACATATATTCCAAAACGAAATCATTTCTATATTGTAAAATATTCCTAACATATATTCACATCTTTAATAATATATTTTTTATTAAATAAAATGAACGCTTCGTTTTAGTTGAAAACCTTTTAGTGCCACTTCACTAAGCGACAAAAGAGGTCAAAGGATGTATGAACTATAGTCTATAACTATAACCACAATTGGCAGACAAAGCCAGACACGTCTCTCGCCTATTTGCTATGAGACGCATAAAAATTAAGTAGAACTAAAATGCGCTAAAAAGTTACCCTATTACGAATATCTCAAAAACTACGCATCAGATCTTAAGTGAATTTAAATGGGTGGTCCCAAAATACTTAAAAATTTTATAATTCTATTGTATTTTTGTATATTACTGCAAAGTTTCATCTAGATTCGTTTAGTAGTTTTTGTTTGAGAGAGTAATAAAATATTCGTCCAACCTTGCAATCTTTATAATGCTTTATAATTTTGTCACCCAAAATTTCAATTAATATTAAGGTTTTAACAAAAAAAAGAAAACTTACTTTCAATAAACTGTATTAGAAAGTAAAATTATTACGAATATCTCGAAAACTATTTGGCAGATCTTAACTAAACTTAAATAGCACCACATTAGAAGTACTAACTCTCATATAAAAAATTAATAAAAAAAAACAGGCAAATCCTCCTTTTTTGAAGTCAGTTAACAAATACCCATATAAAAGTTACAATATAACGAATATCACAAAACCTACTTGTCACAAGTTAACTAAGTTTCAATGGAACCACATCAAAAACACTAGCTATCAAATAAAAAAAGCATCATCAAAATAAATCACGCCATAAAAAAATGTTCGGTACACACCAATGGCGTGGGGTGTAAATTTTAGTTAGGCAAGCCGGTAAATTAAGGGAAGCCGATGTATATTTAGGGAAGCCGGTATATATATTTAGGGAAGCCGGTAATTTTTAGGGAAGCCGATATATTTAGGGAAATCGGTGTAGGATTTCAAGGTATTTCGTAATTTCGCTATACAATTTTTTCGATGACCTTTTTTTTAGATCAATAAGATGTCAGAGCTTGTTTTTTTGACAATTTTATGCCCAAAATTTTCCTGGCGATCTTTTTTTTTATCTCTCACTTGACTTTGTTTTTTCGAGCTCCACATGTTCCTGGCGAACTTTTTTATTTTAAGTTTCATACTTGGAAAAGTTAGGCAAACAGGTGGGAATCGAGTTCTTTGGATGCCTCGCGACTGGTACACACATAAAAAAAGCAATCAAATTAAGAACCTCTTTAGTTTAGAAGTCGGTGAATTAAAAAAAAAACAAACATAGAAAGATTCTCAATCTCTTTACATGGTAACAGAAAAAACCACTGCGTCTCTAGCAATGAAAGGCATTGCTATACAAAACGTACATACGTTACATACATTTTCAAATAAACTTTATAGAAGCTATCTCACTAACAGCCTGAATAGGCGTAATAAATTAGAGTGCGAGTTTATTCAAAAATACATGTTTAAAAAAGCCATACGTAGTACGTAGTAAGCGTGCGACTGTAAACGCGACAGGTTGTGGGTTTGATTCCCACTCCAGGGAATAAAAATATTAAATATTTATAAGCGATTAATATTACGTTACGATGGCGTCATATTTTATAGCGTTTTCTATTATTACAAACTATTATAGCTGTTGTGGTATGATACTGGAGGAAGGTCACGTAAAAAGCATGAGGACCCCCCTGAGGGCATGCATGAAGAGGTTAATGACTGTGGACGAGACGAAAGAGGTTAGCAGGGACCGTAGCGTTTGGCACTCCGTTCTCTCTGACTACTCCGCTAGGGATAAAGCGTGAAGTTAAGTAAGTAAGTATTAATATTTAGTATTTTCATTTGCTCACTCTGGTAACAAGGCAAAGCGCAGCGTTGAGTTCCGCCTCAGCACGCAATGCCTCAATTCGGCGGAAAATGGGGAACGGAATCTTAAAAGAACGGTGTGTCTTAACCCTAGGTTCTCAGGTTCCCTCTGCGTACCCTGCTATGTGCGAAAACATTTTCAATCATCGGAAGCATTTTTATTTCAGCTTCACGCTATAATTTTCAGCAGATATTCGATATTCAAGGTCTTTAGCAACTTTAGAGCCAAATCTATGTTACAATTTGAAGTAATAATTTATCAATTTCACGTAATGGCAACAATATCGCACTGAAAATTGGATGCAATCTTACAGATTCCTGCCAAAATGTTTTTTATACATTTCTCGGTTGGCCAATGTTTCCCGATGCTGTATATCTTTTAATTCAAACTTACTGTATCCCGCAACTTCGTTCGTGAGAATTATAAATACTTAAAGTTTCAACAAGAAAAAAGAAATCCGATTTCAAATAAATTGTACCAAAAAGTAAAGCTATTACGAATAACTCAAAAACTACTCCTGATACAATAATTAAATGAGTCAACTTCAGAAGCACTAGCTATCATAAAAAAAGAGAATCATCATAATTGGTTCACCCAGTAAAACGTTATGCATACACATGTATGAATATTGGCAGATAGAGATAATGGCACTAAACGCAATTAAAAAAACACATATAGTTTAAAAATTATTAAAATATAACTAACGCTTGATGTGGCGCAGAGGCACAATCGTGCGACTGTAAACGCGACAGGCTGTGGGTTCGATTCCCACTACAGCAGAGTAGGTAGAGGGAACCTAGTGTTAAGACACTCCGTTCCCCACTATCAGCCGAATTGAGATATTGTATTTGATAAACTTTTTTTTAATTTGAATTAATCAAACACCTTTAGCGTTACGATGGCGCCATATATAGCGTTTTCTATTATTACAAACTAGTTGTTGTGGTTAATATATAGTGGGTATATGCGTTAATTTGAAAGCTTTGAAGTATGTAGATAGAATTTCACGTTTTGACTAATCATCATGTCTGTCAAAATAACTATATTTATAATAATAAATATCTTATAAAGCCTGTCGTGGTGGTGTCGAGGCTCAAGCGTTCGACTGTAAACGCGACAGGTTGTGGGTTCGATTTGCACTCCAGGAAATGGAATTTTTAATTTCCTGGGTTTGGTAACAAGGCAAAGCGCGGCGTTGAGTTCCACTCAGCACGCAATGCCTTAATTCGGCGGAAAGTGGGGAACGCAGTGTCTTAACACTAGGTTATCCTGCTATATGCGGGATACAGCGTGAAGTTATGTATGTAATTATCTTATGTCCTTTTCAATACCTCTAAGAATATGTGTACAAAGTTTCACGATAATCGGTTGAATAGTTTTGGCGTGAGAGCGTAACAAACAAACTTACATTCACATTTATTATATTATTAGGGCTTATTAAATTAACAGAATCTAACCAGTTTATAGATATTTCATAGTTGGTCTTTGACCTGCACTGCATATGGATTACTCAAGGGATCAATTATAAGAAATTACTAACCTTTTATTATGCGATACGAGCTAAGTAATTATTAACCGACTTCAAATAAAGAGGTTCTGAATTCGACTTATTTTTTTATGTTTGATACCTCATAACTTTGTACTGGGAAAATTATGATGATTCCTTTTTTATATGATAGCTAGAGCTTCTGATGTGGTTCTATTTAAATTTAGTTACGATCTGACGTAGTTTTTGAGTTATTCGTAATTACTTTAAGTACATATTTTGAAATTGGTTTTCCTTTTTTGTTAAAATCTTAATTATACGTATACTATTGGGCCGTCGTGACACAGTGGAATAACGTCTGACTGTAAGCTAATGGTTGTAGGTTCGATCCCAAATAGAATTGATTATTTAAAACTATTTTAAAAGTATTTTCATTTCCCCATTTTTCATTAGGAAGACAAACAGTATATCAATACACAAAACAAAAAAAAAAACAAAAATAAAATTGTACATACACCAATTAAGTCTCCACAGAATTATAAAGCAAAAAATTAAAAATTGAAATTACAATGTTGCACTCTTCCACTCTACACGCAATCTCACATTCGGGTGAAAAGTAAAGAACTCTTTGACTACCTTGCTACGCGGAAAAAAGAGGTTAAACTAAAAAATGAATAATTTTATATTAAGTATTATAATGCCCGTCATGGCGCAAAGGCACAAGCGTGCGACTGTAAAAGCGACAGGATGTGGGTTCGATTCCCACTCCAGGAAATAGAATTTTTCATTTCCTGGGTGTGGTAACAAGACAAAGCGCGGCGTTGAGTTCCGCCACTCAGCAAGCAATGCCTCAATTCGGCGGAAAGTGGGGACACTCCGTTCCCCAACTTAACACTAGGTTCCCTCTGCCTACCCTGCGTATATGCGGGATACAGCGTGATGCTATGTATATATGTAAGTATTATAATATTACCATTTCAATATTTTTATTCAATTTAGTGAAGGGCTTGACCGTAAACGTACATCCATATGTATATGTATATAAGTACGTATCTAAAAAATATTTCTTTGTAATCTGATTACTCTAATACAATCTTGACCTCCATTCCAAGGTGACTAGCGTTGAGGCCGTCATGAGACTAGTGTTTCCGCGACACTGTCCAAATATAAACGATAAACGATAGAATTATTTGTAAAATATAAGTAAATATATATTATAACAAATATATGTTCAAAAAATTGTATGAAATGCAGCGTTCAGTTACGGTATGCGACGATGCAATGTCTTTAAAAAACTAACGTTTTTTTAAGCTTACACTTTTTTCAAATAGCCGGGTAGTTAGAGTTCAAAAAATGTTGAGTGGCGAAACTCAATGCCAACATAGAAAACGTAGTGTCTTAACACTAGGCCTTTTTTGACTACACTATGTGCAAGATAAGCGTGAAGCTCAAAAAAAATATATTACCCATAACACAAAAAGTAGGTCACATTTTAACCCGCATACCAGCGTGGTCAAAGTGAATCTAAGACTCTTCGCCTTTTTCCGCCAGAATTCGAGACACTTCGTGTTAAGTAGGACTCAATACTGGCCTTACTAGAGTGGAGAAATGAAAATAGTTTTAAAATAATAATTTTAACTAGGCAAAGCGCGGCGTTGAGTTCCGCCACTCAGCACGTAGTGCCTCAATTCGGCGGAAAGTGGGGTACGGAGAGTCTAAACATTAGGTTCTCAGGTTCCCTCTGACTTCCCTGCTATATGCGGGATACAGCGTGAAGCTAAAAAAAAAACGAACGAACCCACAACAATTCGTGTTTACTCACAACACAAATAAAAAGCACGTTGGGTAGCGTCCTTCAAACTTCACTATAGTAAAATGAAAGTAGTCACAGTCTATTTACTACCGAGACGCAAATAAAAATAAAATCTTTATTTATATAACAGCTCATCTGCTCGAAGTTTGTAACATTTGGACAGCAACTACAAATATTTACATAGTGTCTTGTCACTAGGATCTCTCTGCCTTCCCTGCTATGTATAAATAGTCAAAGAGAACCTAGTGTTAAGACACTCCATTCACCGCGTTTCGAATTCGAGACACTTCACCGAGTGACAGTACTCAATGCCACGCTTTACCTAGAATTTTTTTTAACTCCACACTGTTTCCCTCATATCCCTCGCAGGGTAGGCAGAGGGAACCAGAGAACCTAGTGTTAAGACACTCCATTCTCTTTCAACAATCCGTTCCCCACTTTCCGCCGAATTGAGGCACTGCGTGTTGGATGGCGGAACTCAATGCCGCGCTTTGCCTTGTTACCAAACAAAGAAAATGAAAATACTTCATTTCCTGGAGTGAGAATCGAACCCACAACCTGTCGCTTTACAGTCGCACGTTGTGCCTCTGCGCCACGATAGGCGTTTTATATAATCATTTCCCTAAATGTGAATCGAACTCACAACCAGGCCGTAAGAGTCAGACGCCGTCCCTCTACACCATGATGGCCTCGAATATATACCTACTATCTCTAATTAAATCCATTTTGGCATTCAAAAGACGCAATATACAAAATTGAAACCATGTTTTTGCCAAAAATTTCAGCAAAATCAAACAAATTTTGGTGAACGTAGAAAATATGTGGATGACTATAAAGACGTAATCTGGCAGACGCGAGTAACTACGTCATGTGGTAATGATTTAATGTTTGTGTACAATATTACTGTAAAAGAGGCATGGAGCCAAAAAAGCTGAATCAATGTAAATAAATCGAGGCCGTCGTGGCTCAGTGGCGTTTGACTGTAAATACGAACGGTAGTAGGTTCTATTCTACTAGATTGATGGGTAAATTTTAATTACTATTGAAATCAAAAAAATCATAATATAATATTTTTAAGAGATCATATGATATTTTTAATGCCTGTCATGGCGCGTTGTGGGTTCGATTCCCACTCCACGAAATGAAAATTTTAAATTATATTTAGTATTATCATTTTCTGAGTCTACTCAAGGCAAAGCGAGGCGTTGAGTTTCGCCGCTCAATACGCAATGCCTCAATCCGACGAAAAGTGGGGAACGAAAATGTTGAAAAAGAACGGAGTGTCTTAACACAAATTTCTCTGACTACCCTGCAATGCGGAATAAACCATAAAGCTTTGTTTAATGGCAGCCCTAGTTACAACCCAAGTACAAGAGGCAAGTAAAGCCTATTAGAATTCTAATTTTAACTTGGCCACAAATTGAGCATCCGGTAGTCATCGGATGTCACATTCATCAGTCATCTCGGACCATACCAAATTACTATCCATCTATCAAATTGAACGATTATTATTTGAATTTTTAAATTCATTAGATCATTATATAAATACATACATACATACATACATAGCTTCACGCTGTATCCCGCATACAGCAGGGTAGGCAGAGGGAACCTAGTGTTAAAACACTCAGTGGCGACTCAACACTGAGTGGCGGAACTCAATATACGTATATATTAATATATTATATTGTAATATACGTGAAAACCTTTAAATCGCTTGTGAAATCTATGCAAACAGATGAGTATGAATTTAGGCATACATATAATCTACATTGAGAAGAAGTGCAGGAAACCAATATTTTTTAGCTTCACGCTGTATCCTGCTCATAGCAGGGTAGGCAGAGGGAACCTCAGAACCTAGTGTTAAGACACTCCGTTCTCTTAAGATTTCCGTTCCCTACTTTTCGCTGAATATTACATGCAGAATGGCAGAACTCAACGCTTCGCCTTGTTACCAGAGCGAAAAAATGAAACTACTTAATATTTTTTTTTTAACATCACGCTGTATCCCGCATATAGCAGGGTAGGCAGACGGAACCTGAGAATCTAGTGTTAAGACACTCCGACACACTTCTCTTACAACAATTCCGTTCCCCTCTTTCATATTAATTATTATAAATATTTAATATTTCCATTCCCTGGAGTGGGAATCAAATCTGCGGACGGGGAAACAATATTTTTTTTGTATAATGTATAAGAAACATTATTTATTATTTATCTTTTGAACTTAGACGTCTACGTTGCTAAGGAAAATCACATCTTAGTTACAACAGGACTTCAAGGAAGATAACAAGCTGTATACAAGTATACCAAGAATAGAGAACTACTCTGACCCCACAAATCATCGAATTAACTCAAATAGCTGTTGTTGTAACGTAAATGGATAATAACAATTGAGACAATGCCTTGCACGCGTGTAACGCCGGCGTTAGTCATTCATTATGTGTGGCCAAAATTTATTATGAACTAGTGTCCCCGTTGACGCGTTAACAACGCGTTGTCTTTAACAATGTATATGTCACTTTATATAAACATGAATGTCAAACCATAGTAGTGAATATAACATTTATTTTGTTCATTTAATATAAATTCTTTTAATGCATTATTAAAAAATGTTAGCATTCGAAAATATAGGAAATACTAACATTTCCTAGAGTGGGAATCGAACCTACAACCTGTCAAGTTTACAGGCGCACGCTTGTGCTTCTGCGCCACGACAGGCGTTGCTAAAATATGAATAATAACAATATATTTTTTAGCAAACAACTTAATGATAATAATAAAAGAAAAAGAAACCATTCTATTACTCACAGCAAAGTAGACATTTCCGCCATTAAACTTGACCTGTCTGTTTCCTCAAAGACTTAAAGCTTTTCATATACAAAAAAAAAACATAAAAGCCGACTAAGAGTCGAGCTTAAAATGAACCCTATTACTGGTGATTTAGGTAAAAAGGCTGACAAATACACTACAATTGAATTTAAATCTTAAAATCATAGAGATAAGGTCTAAAACTGTGATAAAATCATTTAAATGTGTTTGGATCTCTGCCAGTTTCTAGGGGTACGGAAACGGGGTTATGTTGGCTGTTTAAGGGTAGTTTTAGACTTTCTAGGCAATTTTCTTAGTCATTTCTATGAGAGGCTTTTGAACGTTGAAAAATGTGATGTAAAAACACAAATAAAATAACCGTTTTTATTAGGGATGAGACCGATATATCAAAACGTAACTAAAAACAGTTTTGACTCTTATATCATATCATATCGATATCTAAATTATCATATCCGATATCAAATAACTACACACAAAACGTAACGGCAACTTGATGATGATGATGATGAGATATGAAAACTAAATTGTAACGAAAACTAAATTGTAACGAAACCTAAATTATAACGAAAACTATCGCAACACAAACTCAATATCTGAAAACGAATATGATATCGGATATGAAAACTTCATATCCGATATGTAACCGTTACAGCTAAAAAACGAAAACGCCCATGTCTAGTTTTTATATGTGGTCCTAAGCAAAGAGAGCTAGAGGGAGACCTCGGTTGACCTTTGAGAACACAGTATCAATGATAATGGAAAAGGTCCCGTATAAAGCATGAGGACCCCCCGGGAGGTTGATGAATGCGGACAAGGCGAAAGAAGTATACAGCGACCGTAGCGCTTGGCGCTCCTTTCCCTATAAAATAAGTTTTTATTGTATATTACTATCATGATAAATGTGAAAATTTGTAACGTTGAAAGGATGTTTGTCACTCTGTCACGTAAAAATTACTAATGGAATGGAAAAGGCTCTAGATAACACTTAACAATAATATAACATATGCAATAAAACAGGTCATAAATCGCAAAGATTTTGAGTAAATTTGGCCATAATATAACGATAAATATTTATCTAATTCATAGTCAAAAGAGGCTATCATAGCACAGTGGGACAGTATCTAACCAAACACGACAGGTTGTGGGTTCAATCCTGTTTACAGCAAAAAGTGTGAAGCTAAACCAAACTATATATGCATAGAATATATTCAAAATAATTAATTAAATAGTTTTCAATAGACAGCAGGAAAGTCAGTATATATGCATGCCTTAGTCACTACACCGTCACGTGTAATGAACGATGGCTAAACACGGACTTAACTAATCATACTTAAAACAAATTACACCACTTGTAAGAGTTTCATTATATCACCTCTATACTTGTGCGCTTATGTAGTTTTATCTATAAATCTAATAATACAAAAAGATTTGTTAGTATGTTTGGATTGGCACGTCGAGAGGATGAGTGATGAAAGAATGGTGAGAAAGATATATGAAGCGAAGGTTACCGGCAAGAGAGGTAGGGGGAGACCTCGGTTGACTTTCGGGAACACAGTATCAAGGATACTGGAGGAAGTCAAAGTTAAATAATTTTAATCAAAATAAAAAGTTACATGCTTCATTTTTTAAAGTCAAATAATTTACCACCAGTTCACTAAATTTAATGTCTCAGACCTGAGAAGAACCGGCGCAAGAAACTCAGCATTTTTTTTTCTCATAATTCAATGCTTTACAAATATTTATTACTGACAATGGTACCTTTGCTATAGACTGGAGCGAGCATTTCATTCCCAAGGCGTGTTATCATTTATGAAATCACTAATAAGAATAACCTTTAACACACAAACGTCTTTTCAATTTTTTTTTAAATTGTGAAATGAAAAATTCTCGGACGTTTCCTGGAATCCTATTGTAAAAGGTCACGTCAAAAGCATGAGGACCTCCGGAGCGCATGTATGAAGAGGTTAATGTGGACGAGGCGAAAGAGGTATGAAGGTACGGTCCCTTCATTGTTGCGTTTGGCGCTCCGTTATCTGACCCGACGTAGAAATCTCAAATTAGGCATGAGCGATCTATGAGCAATGTAGGGAAGCAAGGGGAGATTTCTTTCCTATCTGGAGGAGGAATTCCGTTTGTGAGTTTTAGCTTGTGTTTTCATAAGTCGAAAATATTTTTCAGGGCAGGCATTTAAATTATTAGATTTTCAGGTTTTAAACACTTAAAAAATATATGTTTATATAGATTTTAGCAAGAAAAAAAAACAACTTCAAAGGAAATGAAGTAAAAGTAACATTACTACAAATAACATCTAGTACTCTTCAGGTTTTACATAAATTTAAAAAGATGCTCATCAAAAACAATAGCTATCATATAAATAACGGATCATCAAAATAAGTTCACCCAGAAAAAAATTATGTTACAGTAGAATCGAGTACCTCCTTTTACGAAATCGGTTAATAACTCAACATACAAGTTATATAAACGTTAGAATACAAAATTACCACGTGTTAATACACGTGCCATTGGCTGAGTGTAACTAGAATCGATTATTGTAAACAATTCACAGCTAGTACTGAAGTCATATTATTGATATGAAAAAGGTTATGAGGCAAACAGATAAATATTAAAATTAAGGAAAATTCAAGAAAAAAATATGACGTAGTTATAAAAAAACTTCACGTTTTATACCGTATAGCAGAGAATAGGCTTATTGAAAAAGTATCGATATTTTGGGCCGATATATATTGGTTTGATATCGATATATCTATTCGAAATATCCAAAATCGATAATGGTATAAAAAACTATATATATATTTTTTTTATGTATTAAAGCTAATATTCAAAACCGTATAAAACAAGAAGGAACGAAAAAAATATAATATTTTGTTTGCGTTTTATGTGTGTGTTTATAAACGTATTGAATAATGAAACTCAAAGAACCGCTATATCTTATAACACTGAAAAAATAAAAATTATAATCATTCAGCTTCACGCTGTATCACGCACAGCAGGGTATACAAAACGAATCTAAAAATCCGACCTTTCCCACGAGTGGGAATCGAACCCACAATCACACGCTACTGCACCACTATGCCTCACCAAAAAATTATCAATCTAAAATAAAATAAAAAAATAACTTCTATATAAATATAACACAATCGTAAAGTCAAAGGCTAAAGCTAGCAGTCACTCAAAACTCATTAACTGATAACACTTATCAGTAATACATTGACACTTTATCGCAGTGTTGAAACAATTTACTAATCTGCACTAAAATTCTATGAATATATTAATATATCATCCGGGATCATTATATAATGAAAGTTAATGTTTTCTAACAGTCCTTTTTTACAATTTTTGTCAGTCTGTTTGTTTGTTCCGGCTAATCTCTGAAATGGTTGGACCAATTTTGATAAGACTTTTACTGGCAAGTATTTGATGTAATAGGAAGTAACTTAAGCTACTTTTATTATTATAATTTTTTATTTTAGAATAATTCTTCTAATATCATAAGTTTAATACAATATAACATTTTTGCGGCGTTGAGTTCCGCTACTCAACACGTAATGCCTCAATCTGGCGGAAAGTGGGGAACGGATTTGTTGAAAGAGAACGAAGTGTCTTAACACTAGGTTCTCAGGTTCCCTCTGCCTACCCTGCTATATGCGGGATACAGCGTGAAGTTAAAAAAAAAACTTTTTTGTAAAATTATGCGGATGAAGTTTAAATGTGGCGCATATGAGAGTTTTCGTAATTCCCTCCGTTTATAAAAAAAAAAAAAAATACGGAGAAAACGTAAGAATAAATTTAAATTCTTGTCATTTATTTTTTTTATTTGGAATACTAAAAATCACTTTTACAATATATTTACTCATGTAACAAGATAACGATTTAATACAATAATCTATTTATGGCCTCTCTAGTAAAATTTATTTGATAAAAAGTAAATATTTAATGTGCACTGGTTTTTACAATAATTAAGATTTAAAAAAAAAGAAAACAGACTAAATAAATTGCATTAAAAATTAAATTGTTACGAATAACTCAAAAACTACTCTACTACTAAACTAACTAAACTAAATTCAAATGAGACCACATCAGTAACTCACAAAAAAAAAGTGGAATTGAAAACATCTTTCTTTTTGTGTAAGTTCAAACTATAACTTATATAGATTAAAACTAGATAACGAAGGCGAAAAAAAAAAAAAATGTTAGTTAGGCAAGCCGATAAATTAAGGGAAGCCGGTATATACTCGTATATATATTTAGAGAAGCCGGTAATTTTTAGGGAAGCCAATATATTTAGGGAAACCGGTATAAGATGTCAAGGTAATTCGTAATTTCACTGTGGAATTTTGGCGATGACCTTTTTTTTAGGTCTATAAGATGTCAGAGCTTGTTTTTTTTTGCAATTTTTTAGCCAATATTTTCCTGGCCACCTTGTTTTTTAACTCTTACACCATATTTGACTTTATTTTTTCGAGGTTCACATCTTCATGGCGAGCTTTTTTTTTATCTATCTTATCAAGAACGATGACAATGCAATAATATAAAAAAAAAACTAAGACACATTGGCATTTTTTTAAGTACTATTATTTATTATCTCCGCTCTGTTAAGTCAAAGTGCGGCGTTAGGTTCCGCCACACAACTCGCAATGCCAAAAAGTGTATAATAAAATAAAATATGTGCAGTTCATTCACGATAGAAGCGATATTACGAAATTAGTTTTCAAATATAATTGGCTCCAGAAGCAATAGCTATCATATAAAACAAGAATCATCAAAATTGTTTCACCCAATAAAGTTATGCGGTAACACACATAAAAACACGAACCTAGAACCTCCTCTTTTGCAGTCGGTTAAAAATTACTTCAAGTCTTCTTAAGAGGGTAGATAATAAACTTTTTCTAGCTCTCTCTAAAGCGGTAGGCAAATATTTACATAACGTGTTTTACCTCAAAGTCACTTCAACTTGGTAGCATAAAAAAGTTTGTACAGCGAAAACACTAAGGAACTTTGTTAGAGGCATATTAATAACTTTCTGAATAAATTATTATATGAACTTTGAACCAGGACGGAAACTTCATAAGGCAGTATATATAGAAAAGGGGATATACATACATAACTTCACGCTGTATCCCGCATATAGTAGGGTAGGCAGAGGGAACATAATGTGTTAAGACACTTCGTTTCCCACTTTCCAGCGAATTGAGGCATTGCGTGCTGAATGGCGGAACTCAACGCCGCATTTCTACTCATACTACTCATAACTATTCGTTCGAATATATATATTCGAACGAATAGTTGATCCTATTGGTCTCTACAGCGACACCGAGGGGTGAGGGAAGAGAGTGCTCAGTCCCTGCGAAACGCAAGTACTATGTGGCTGCTTGAGAAACGCAAGGGCGTCCCCTGCGGGCCTAGGACGTCGGCTTGCGGGATTCGTGCGGGCGGGGGTTCCCACGGTTATATAGAGGCAAGCCGGTATATACAGATCCGACCTGGACGAAAATATTATGTAAATTCATGGTGCAGGATGGTTAGGTTTCTCGAGTTTGTTTTTTTTTTGCATCCAATTGTTTATTGAGCTTGTTTTTTTTTTAACGTCCCTTATTTCATAAATCTCACAAGTCTACTAGTAAATCCAGCACTAATTTATGGAAATTTACAAAAAGTAAGCCGATGTTATATAGACACACCGCCATTGCTGTGAATTTAAATAATTGAGATTTTAACAAGAAACGAAAACGAGAAACGAAAAAGATTTTAAATAAAATGCATTAAAAAATAAATTATTTATCAGATCCTAACTAAATTTAAATGGGACCACATCAAAAGCACAACCTATCATATAAAAAGAATCATCTAAATTAGTTCACCCAGTAAAAAGTAAACGCCTGTCGTGGCGCAAAGGTACAAGCGTGCGACTGTAAACGCGACAGGTTGTGGGTTCGATTCCCACTCCAGGAAATGTAAAATTTATTATTTTCATTTCTTGGTTTTGGTAACAAGGCAAAGCGCGGCGTTGAGTTCCGCCACTCAACACGCAATGCCTCAATTCGGCGGAAAATGGGGAACGGAATTGTTGAAAGAGAATGGAGTGTCTTAACACTAGGTTCTCTGGTTCCCTCTGCCTACCCCGCTACATGCGGGATACAGCGTGAAGTTAAAAAAAAAATTAAAAACTTATGCGGTAACATACATAAAAATACCCCTGTTTTAGAAGTTGGTTAACACTTCTACTCAACTAGTCGGTAAAACTACTGTATCCACTTCCATACATCCACGCTCTGTTGAACAATAAAATTACAATTAAACCTTTTATTGTTTATAAGTACTCTTTTGTGCCCATATATCTGACTGTATTGTTACTTCTATCATTGTAACGTACTATAATGGTTTTGCGTTGATTATGATTTTAATTGTTTAGTATTCATATAGGACGCCATCATAGATTAAAAATCTCTCTCTCTCTCTCTCTTTTTCTCTGTCTTCACGCTTTATCCCGCATAGCACACTAGGTAGGTGATATACGAGTATACTGAGAATTCGAGTAATAATGGCGAGGTTAAATTATTTGCAAAAATATGGGAGTGAGTTTGCAAAAAACAAAGTTAACAAACGTTTGACATCGATAGTGAAATTGCTAAAATAACTTAACTGATACATGGATGACCATGCCATATCTTTATGTTTTTTTTTATTGAACTTGTTTATTGAAATTGAGAGGGCGCAAACGAACAGAAGGTCCACCTGATGGTAAGTGGTTACCTTCGCCTATAGACATTTAAAACACCAGAGGAGTTGTAAATGCGTTGCCGGCCTAGGAGGATGCAGATGGAAGGGGAGGAGATAGTGTAGTGGTCACAGTCCACCGTAGGCACCATACGAACCACCACATTCTGGAGGAAAGTTCCCCATTTTCAGCCAAAATTACGCATTGCGTGCTGAGTGGCAGAACTCAACGCCGGGCTTTGCCTTGTTACAAGAGTGAGGAAATGAAAATATTAAATATTTATAATAAGTAGTACTTTCATTTCCTGGAATGGGAATCGAACCCACAACCTGTCACGTACAGTCGCACTCTTGTGTCTCTACACTATAACTGGCCTCAAATACTTACTGTTTATATCATTTAAAAATATACATATTTTTGTCAACATCCAAATTCACAGAACACATGATATAAAGTCATAGTCACTACAAAACGATAACCTTTGTTCCAACAGGTCTATTCAAAGTAGCGCGTGATTATACATGAAGTATAAAGATTACTAGACAATGTACATTGTTTTTTTTTATTAAAAATGTACATATAAAATTTACTTTTTATAACCGTATAACTTTTCACTGAGTAAACCAATTTTAATGATTCTCTTTTTATATGATAGCTAGTACTTTTGATATGATCCCATTTAAATTTAATTACTGTAAGACGACTAGTTTTTGAGTTATTCGTAATAATTTTACTTCTTACTTCAGTTTGGTTTTCTTTTTTTTAATCTTAGTACATGAATTAGTATATATAACTAACAACTATTCTATAATTTTCTTCATCTCAGAGTAAAACATAATATTCCACTGCACTCTATGCAAATTGAACAGGCTTATTTGATAAGAAATGATAGTACGAGATATGAACAATAATAAGCACACTGATGAAGTTTGGAGTATTTAGACAGCGGAGGTTGCGGAAACCAACGCTGTTTGTTGTCTATTTTTTACTAATAATAAAACGAAAGTGGAATCTCTATGTCTTCGCGTAGAGGAAGTGCGTATAAGGGCAGGGCACAATTTGTCAAAATTTTAAATTGATTGACACAGAAAATTATCATCAAAATCAGCACACTATAATAAGATTTGTCTGTCGTGGCACAAAGGCCCAAGCGTGCAACTGTAATCGCGATATAATTTGGGTTCGATTCCCACTCAAGAAATGAGAATATTAAATATTTATTATATATTTAAATTCCTCGCTCTAATAACAAGGCAAAGCGCGGCGTTGAGTTCAGTTCAGCACGCAATGCCTCAATTCGGCGGAAAATGGGGAACGGAAATATTAAAAGAGAATAGAGTGTTTTAACACTAGGTTCTGTTTCCGTCTGCCAACCCCGCTATGTGCGGGATACAGCGTGAATTTAAAAAAAATATAGGTCTTTTATAAACGATATCAAAAAAGGAAGTACTCAATTCGACTTACGGGCTCATTTAATAGCAAATGGTTGTACGTGATACGAACGATAATGCACACTGATATATTAAAGCACGTGACTTCAAGTTATAGAACAGTTCTTTGAGAGAAATTTTACCTACAATTTGTGTTTACAATTTTGTTACAAATACAGGCAGTAAGGATACAGAGAGAGAACCTAGTGTTTAGATACTCCTTTCTCTTTACCGTTTGAGTATTGCGCGTTGAGTGGCGAAACTTCAACGCCACGCTTTATAAGAGGGAAATGAAAACAGTTTAAATGTAATCGGTCCCCCACTGAGAACCGAACCCACAACAAACCGCAGACAGATCCTGCCCCACTGCGCCGCGAAGGCATTTTGTTATTCTATATTTTTTTAGCTTCACACTGTATTTCGCACATAGCAGGGTAGGCAGAGGGAACCAGAGTACCTAGTGTTAAGACACTCTTTACTCTTTTAACATTTCCGTTGCCCACTTTATGCCGAATTGAGGCATTGCGTGCTAAGTAGCAGAACTTAACGCCGCGGTTTGCCTTGTTACCAGAGCGAGCAAAAGAAGATACTAAATATAATTTAATATTTTCATTTCCTAGAGTGGGAATGTAATCCACGACCAAACGCGTTTACAGTACTCTGTCCCACTGTGCCACGAGGACATTTTGTTATTTAACTTATTTATAATCGACTTAAAAGAAGAGGAAGTTCTAAATCCTACTTTACATAATCCAAAATGCTTATTTTACAAAACAAAAATTCAGGTGAAACAAATATAAAATTCAAAAAGTACTAAAAATTTAAACCTTTTAGGTAACAAGCAACATATATTAGCTTCTAAATGGCTATATTAATTCAGCTGCCTGAAATTTATTTGTTAAAGTTCTGTATTTCGGGCGCTAGTTTTTGCGCAGTGCGTACTAATGTTTTGAAATTCAAAAATATATTTTTTCTGAAATAAAAAAAAACAATCAATAATAAAAATTTATAAATAATTTACGAGGCTTGTGGCGCAGAGGCACAAGTGTACGACTGTAAAAGTGACAGGTTTTGGGTTCGATTCCCACTACAGGAAATAAGAATATTAAATAATATTTAGTATTTTCATTTCCTCGCTCTGGTAACAAGGTAAAGCGCGGCGCTGTGTTCCACCACTCAGCAAGCAATATTTCAATTCGGCGAAAAGTGGAGAACGGTAATATCAAAAGAGAACGGAGTGTCTTAACACTAGGTTCTCTGCTTCCCTCTACCTACACTGCTATGTGCGGGATACAGCGAGGCGCTATAAAGTAAAGTAAAGCTAGTAAAAATATTACAAGATGATCTTTCCTAAGATAAATTTAGCTTAACTGCCTTAAAGCCTTATATTGAATAAGCCCCGGGCAAAAAGCCCATCCGGGCAAGGTCAAGGCCTTGCCTTTCCAGTATTTTTCATTTCAACCTCATTTGTTAAACGAAAATGTTTCCCGGCTGTTAAACGGTTGCTGAACGATAAAAATGATTTAATTTCACGTTAAGTTTGCCTTTACGAATGTAATAAACTATGAATTTCTTAATATGCTTGTACTAGATTATTTTTTCATATTTCTGACTAAATTATACTTTATATTTTTATGCCTGTCGTGGCGCAGAGGCACAAGCTTGCGACTGTAAACGCGACAGGTTGTGGGTTCGAGGGGTGAAAATTCTAGTTAGGCAAGCCGACAAATTAAGGAAAGCCGATGTATATTTAGGGAAGCCATATATAGGGACGCCGGTCATTTTTGAGATGAATGGAAAACCGGATGTGAAAGTATTTAGTAATTTCACTTTTTTTAGCTCTCATACCTTGTTTGTTTGTTTGTCTCATACTTTGTTTTTTTTACAAACTTCATTACATCTCGTATTTGTACTTTGAAAAGTTAGGTAAGCCGGCGGGAACCGTGTTGTATTGACGCCTCGCCACTGGTGTACATAGAGAAAAAGTGTAAAAATTCATAATTTTTTATACCAATATTTTATTTTATTTTTATTTTTTTTTATGGACAACTGATGGCAAACGAGCAGAAGGACCACCTGATGGTAAGTGGTTACCTTCGCCCATGAACATCTACAACACCAGAGGCGTTGTAGATGCGTTGCCAACCTAGAGGATACAGATGGAAGGGGAGGACAATGTAGTAGTCCGCTATCGGAACCACTACGTTTTGGGGAAAGGATGGGTGGGATAGGGGAAAACCTGGCTTACATGCCATCGAACCGGAACACATCATAAGATATTTGGCGGTTCGTCTTTGACATGATAGTGGTTGCGAGCCAGACGGAGGACGAACCTCCTCGATTAAATGAATAAATAAAATTAATATTACGCACATTAACATATGTTTAATTTAACTATTAAGTGGAATCCACGTTGCTATGGAAACGTATTCCCATAATTTACCAAACCCTGTTAATATTCGTCAGTATCTTATCAACTCTTACATATGGAAAATCGATCTAATCCAAGGTTAATGCGGAATAGCGATAGTATCCTTTGGCACATTGAGCAAACACATATGAACACAAAACACGATATAAAAACCATCGTGGCGCAGTGAGACAAGGTCTGTTAACATGATTTGTTATGGATTCGATCCTAATTCGGGAAAGCTTTTTTTTCTATTAGGCTGCATCCCGCATATAGCAGGGTAGGCAGAGGGAACCTGAGAACCTAGTGTTAAGACACTCCGTTCCCCACATTCCGCCGAATTGAGGCATTGCGTGCTAAGTGGCGTAACTCAACGCCGCGCTTCGCTTGTTAACAAACCCAGGAAATGAAAAATTCAATTTCCTGGAGTGGGAATTAAACCCACAACCTGTCGCGTTTACAGTCGCACGCCAGTGCCTCTGCGCCACGAAAAGCGTTACTATATATTAGGTAGACCTAACGACTTAACGATAAATCACGAAGGAGCTTCGTAAGTTCTAGCATCATTACGCCGAAAACCAATCATTTGGGTGAACAATGGCCCTCTTAATTGTATCGGTTCCTTTTTCTGTATTGTACATTTCTTGGCTTCGAAATAAATTTATTTTTCGTGAAATGATTGAAAAATCTTAGAAATTCGTTATTATTTTTTTATAGTTTCACACTTTTCCTCTTTTTTTTTTGGTTAAAGTTTTAATTATACCTTTTAGGTATAAATAAGTTTTTAAGGTTTTTAAATGCTTGACTTTTAATCAACGCGTAATATTTGGGGGCGTTAGATCGTGCGAATAGTAGAGAACGGAGTGTCTTGACACTAGAATCGCTCTGACTCTATGCGGGATAAAGCTTCATGCTTTAATTCAAGAAAATTGAATATAATATAACGAAAAGCTTACATTATGAGAAAGTTAAAGTAATTCTGTCAACTCCTTAATCTAACTGGGGAAATAACTCATTTCGATGCAAATTATTTGCTTTCCAATGTATTTATAGAACTAAGTCAGGCAATTTACGAGGTTTAATTATTTTTTACCGACTACAAAAACGACGGAGGTTCTCTATTCAACTGTATTTTTTATGTGTATATATAACTTTTTACTGGCTGAACCAATTTTGATGACTTTTTTTACATGATAGTATTTTTAATTTAATTAAGATATGACTGCTAGTTTTTGAGTTATTCGTAATATTTTTTTTAATTTGTAATTAGTGGGGAACGGAGTGTCTTAATACTAGGTTCCCTCTGCCTACCCTGCTATATGCGGGATACAGCGTGAAGCTATGTATGTACGTAATTTATAATCGGTTTTATTATTTTTGTTGAAACCTTAATTATAAAGACAACCATATTATAAAAAAAAACACATGAATATATAAGTAAAATAAACAAATTAAAAAAAGTAAGCAAACGTTCGTATCGCCACAATCGTGATGAAATTTTAAACGTCCAAAAAACTTATTTAAAATTCAGTAGGGAAACTGAAAAAACTCCCATTACGAACATCCGCCACTATCTCGTATATGCACGCAGTTTTTTAAATTCAACTTTGAATGAAATAAATTACTAACATTTATTTCACAGTATCAGACAAATATTACAGAGGCTTTTATTGAGCTTCACGCTGTATCCCGCACATAGCAGGGTAGGCAGAAGGAACTAGAGAACCTAATGTTAAAACACTCCTTTCTATTAAGTTTTCCGTTCCCCACTTTCCGCCGAATTGAAGCATTGCGTGCTGAATGGTGGAACTCAACGCAACGCTTTGCCTTGTTACCAGATCAAGGACATGAAAATTCTAAATATGAATCATTATAAATATTTAATATTTTTATTTCCTGGACTGGGAATCGAACCAAACACGACCTCTCCCGTTTTGTCGCACGCTTGTGCCTCTGCGCCACGACTGGCCTCTATATGCAATTTTCAAATAACAAGCTAGACACTAACGGGCTTTTCACTAACCAAGTTCAGTCTAGGTCCCTGAGTTCCTTTTTTTTTAAATTTGAAAAATAAGACAAGGCTTAACTCAAAAGCTTTTTATATGAGAAAATATTATCATGTCGTAACACAATAGCTACTAAGTCGAGCCCCTAAAAAAACTGCCTGAAAGGATATTTTAATATTTCACGCAAGAAGAGATAAAAATGACTAATTTTTCGTCTTTAATACATTTTAAGGAGCTTTTGCACTTAATATTGTTCAGAAAAAAAAAATCAAAATAAATTAATTTTTTTTTTGTTTTTTATGGATAACGCATGGCAAACGAGCAGTAGGACCACCTAATGGTAAGTGGTTACCTTCGCCCATGAACATCTACAACACCAGACATGTTGTAGATGCGTTGCCAACCTAGAGGATACAGATGGATGGGGAGGACAATGTAGTAGTCCACTATCGGAACCACCACATTTTGGGGACAGAATGGGTGGGAAAGGGGAAAACCTGGCTTACATGCCATCGAACCGGAACACATAAGATATTTGGCAGATTGTCTTTGACACATGAAAATTAAAAAACATGAAAATTAATATAAAATTTTACATACATTTATATATTAAATACGTGAAGCAAAAACGGTTTGTACGTGTACGGAGGAGCATGAAACTTGGCACACTTATAGTTTATATAGCAAAGGAGTGCACAATGATAATATCTTTTTAAAATAATGAATAAAAATATATTAAATTATTTGAGGGGTTTAAAGTTGGTAGATATCAATTTTTTTAAAATATCCAGAGATGATAAAAAAGATATGTTATCATCTCTAAGAACATGCGTACAAAGTTTCATAATAACCAGTTAAGTTGTTTTGGCTTGAAATCGTAACAAACAAACATTAATAATATTAGTTTTTTTTTTTTACTTCACGCTGTGTCCCGCATATAGCAGGGTAGGCAGAGGAAACCTGAGAACCTAGTGTTAAGATACTCCGTTCTCTTTCAACAATTCCGTTCTCCATTTTCCGCCAGATTGAGGCATAACGTGCTGTGTGGCGGAACTCAAGGCCGCGCTTCGCCTTGTTACCAAACCCAGAAAATGAAAATACCTCATTTTCTAGAGTGGGAATCGAACCCACAACCGGCCGCGTTTACAATCGCACGCTATAATACAATATTAGTAGAGATTATAAGTAAACAAACATACATTACAACTTATGTAAGCAATGCGTAAGAATATCAAGAAGCAACTGCGGTAGGCAGGTAGCGGTTTTTGCTTAAGATACGTATAATATTACATGCGGTTACGTACACCCTTTCAAATATCCATAACTTCATTCAACATGTCTTTTTTAACCGCGACAAATTTCTAAAAAATACAATGAAGCGGAATGTTTTCCTGAAGCGGGTTTCAATTTTTTTTTTCATTTTTTTTTAAACTGATAAGTTTTTATTTTTTCTAAGTCATAAATTAATTTCACAACATATTTAAATCTCACCACAATAAAATTTTCATACAATTTATTTTATTATTATTTAACATTTATTCATTGAAAACTTTTGGAAAACAACTACGGTGTTTGCTTTGTACAGCTTTTGCCGTAAGTGTAGAGTAGCAGTTTTTTTTAGTTTCACGCTATATAGCATTCCATATAGCAGGGTAGGCAGAAGCAGAACTTAGCCTTAAGACACTCTATTCTCTTAAAATATTTGTTCCCCGCTTTCCGCCGAGTTGCATTGCGTGCACTCAGCTTTGCCTCATCAGAACGAACAAATTAAAATACATACATACATAGCTTCACGCTGTATCCCGCATATAGCTGGGTAGGCAGAGGAAACCTAATGTTAAGACACTCCGTTCCCCAATGAAATTAATTTAAATATAACCCTTCGCCGGGATCGAACACACAACCAATCATGATTACAGTCAAGCCCCACTGCACCACGATGGTCTCTAACCTCTAAAGTCTAATTACATTTATAAAAATTCAATTTATATGCACTTTTTACAGAACGAGCTAGACGCTAACGAGCTTTTTACTAACCAAGTTCAGTTTTAGGTTATTTTGTGAGCTCTCTTGGAAAGCCAGTACAATGAACTGTCTGGATTCAGTATTGCCACTTTTTTTAGCTTCACATTGTATCCCGCACATAGCAGGGTAGGCGGAGGGGACTTGAGAACCTAGTGCTAAGATACTTTGTTCTTTTAAGATTTCCGTTCCCCACTTTCCGCCGAATTGAAGTATTGCGTGTTGTATGGCGGAACTCAGCGCCGCGCTTTGCCTTGCCAGAGCGAGGAAATGAAAATACTAAATATTAAATATTATAAATATTTACCAATTTAATTTACTGGAGTGGGAATAGAAGCCACAACTTGTTACGTTTATAGTCGCACGCTTGTGCCTGCGCATGTTTTCTTGTTTTATAACTATGTTACTATCTCAATATCAAGTGAAAACTATAGAACGGAGTGTCTAAACTCTCTATTTACCCTATTACATCAAAAAAATCTTGAAACTGCAAGAAAAATATGAATGAAATTTAAATCCATTAGTAGTTAAACGAATATTAGTTTCCAGCCAAAATTAGTTTTCCGCGACAGTGAACCATATTGTCTAAAATAACTTGACCTTAATTGTTGACTGGAAACTTCAGCTTTCTTATTAAAATTTATGACGATCTCGTAATGTGAATATCGAATCAAGGCCAAGAGCCCTGTTATTATAAGAGTTTTCTATATGAATAAATGAATAATTTATATTATATATAAATACTTTACCCTCGATCTCGACTATAAAAACAAAAAAAAGGTTTTTTTCACAGGAATTTCGTAAAATTCTCTTGCTCATAGCAGAGTAGTCAGAATGATCCTTCTGTATAAAACTAGCTGTTATCCGCGGCTTCGCGTTTCGTGTTGTTCATAGGAAATAATGAAATTAATATAAAAAAATAGCTTTATGAATTATGATTTTTCAAATTAATTTGCTATTTTAAATGAAATAACGTTACCCGCTGTTTTTATGACTATTTATTTTTTTATTTTTTTTTTTATGGATACCGGATGGCAAACGAGCAGAAGGACCGCCTGATGGTAAGTGGTTACCTTCGCCCATGAACATCTACAACACAAGAGATGTACTAGATGCGTTGCCAACCTAAAGGATACAGATGGAAAGGGAGGGATAATATGGTAGTCCGCTACTCCAGACCACCATTTTGGGAAGGATGGGTGGGAAAGGGGAAAACTAGCTTACATGCCATCGAACCGGAACACATCATAAGATATTTGGCGGTTCGTCTTTGACATATTAGTGGTCACTGAGCGGACGGAGGACGAACCTCCTACCACCAAACAATATATTTATTAAAAAGCTGGTTAATACCCTCTAAGAACATGTGGCGTACATGGTTTCATGATAATCGATTGAGTAGTTTTGGCGTAAAGCGTAACGAAACAAAGCTTACTTATTTATATTTACTGATATTATAAAATTATTTTAAATATTTTGTTCAATAGCAGGGGGTAATAACATTGAAACCAGTTCGCTCCCCGTCAGGTGTGCTGAAGTAGGTCAGTCTACAAAGTTTCCCACTATTTAGGTCACTGCTATTTCAGTTATGGATAAACTAAGCTTTGTTCTAATAGTAGGGGTGGATATTTATTTATGTTCATTGATAATTCGTAAATATGTTGATAAGTGTCTCTCCAGAATTTCAGGTGATTATATTCTGGATAGATTAGCAGAGAGTGCCCTAGTGTCACGACTCCGTTTACGTTGCCCCAGCCGATATAAAGATTTTAACAAAAAAAGACAAACTATTTTAAATAAAGATTTATAAGCCCACGTTGAGTCATAAGTACTGAGGCACCTTCCAAACTCCTCTCTCTGCAACGCGATGGGCATCCCGCAAGGTGAATCCATGGTGCGCTAAGAGAAGTTTCTTCTCAAACTCATATAAAAGAAACTTTACTCCATAAAAGTTTATGAGGAGTCCCAAATTTTTCATGACATTTTTAACACCCTAAGCCTTTTGGTGGTAGGAGGTTCAAGAATACTCAAAATCACGGCTCATGACACTATCATGTCAAGAGACGAACCGCCAAATATCTAATGATTATGTTCCGGTTCGATGGCATGAAGCCAGGTTTTCCCCTTTCCTGCCCACATCCTTTCCCAGAATGGTGGTTCTGATGGTGGACTACTACATTATCCTCCCTTTCCATCGCTTATCCTCTAGATTGGCAACGCATCTGCAGCTTATCTCTGGTGTTGTAGATGTCTATGGACGAAAGGTAACCACTTACTTACCATCAGGTGGTCCCTTCTGCTCGTTTGCCGTCCGTTATCAATAAAAAAAAAAAAAAAAAAAAAAAAAAAAAAAACCTAAGCATCGATCAATACACCGAAAGGAACGTACTTTCATGCTAATACGTTATAGTCATTTAAATAATGACTGAATAAGCCACTGTCTAAGAATTTAATTTGTTGACTTGACGTCGAATATTATCAGAAATATATCTGAGTTATTGAATATAAAATTATTTAGAAACAAAAAAAAGAAAATCAAACTGAAAATAAAATTCACGCTTAAAAGCAACTTGGTACGAGACAACTCAATAATATAGTAGATCTTAACTTTAAATGGTACCACATTTAAGAAGTATTGTATCACATAGAAAAGAATCAACAAAATTAATTGACCCTGGAACATTCAAAAAAAAATAGAGGTCGAATTGAAACCTCACCTCCTTATTTTGGAAGTCGTCGGTTCCATTTCGAACATGAAAGAGTGGAAAACAGGTGTCTTAACTAGATTCTCTCTGCCTAACATTGAGTTCCACCATTCAACTATGGAAACCAATTTTTATACATACATGCACAGCTTCGCTGTATCCGCATAACCTACTTAGCAGAATTGGCAAGAGAGAAAACCTAGTGTTAAGACACTCCATTCCCCACTTTCCGCCAGATTGAAGCATTTTTTATGGAAGGTGGAAATCGAGAGAGTCTCGACACTAGGTTCTCTTTGCTATACGAGAACTCATCACACACCAACTAAAAAAACTTTTCTAATATAAATGACAATGGTATAATAATAAACAAACGGTATTGATTGCTTATCAAATACTTGCTTTGCCTTAGTAGTTAGTAATTATGTCCAATTGTCATAAAGGGGTCAATTGGCGAAGACGTCCTCTAATGCCGTAAGATATCTGATCCGGCTATCTATAGATAGGATCTTTTTCTTTTTTTTAACTTCACGCTGTATCCCACAAAATGGCAGGGTCAGGCAGGGAGGAACCTGAGAACCTAGTGTTCAGACCTCCATTCTCTTTCAACATGTAAAAATTTAGTATTTTTCATTTCTTGGGTTTGGTAACAGGGCAAGCGTGGCGTTGAGTTCGCCACTCAGCACGCAATGCTCATTTGTGGAAAGTGAGGGAACGGATTTGTTGAAAACGGGTGTCTTGGCACTGGAGTTCTCAGGTTCCTACCCTACTATATAAAGGATACAGTAATGTAAAAAAAAACGATAATAATTATTCCCACCCAAATTAGATCAGACCCACACTCGCTGTATAACATATATAACATAATTACAGGAAAATATTAAGAATTGGAAGTTGCTATAATTTTTTACCATCTCTCGTATTAAGCTATTATGATTTTGAAGTGAGACGCGTATCCAGCATTGTGTTCACAGTACTATTGTTCCATAATGTAATGATATTTCAGATATTCTTATGAAATATTTTCATTGAAATTTTAAAAACTATTATTGGGTTTTTTTTTTAAAGTGCTTATTTACAATGTATAAAATTACAAACAAACCAAAAATATTCAGGTAAAAAGTCAAATAGCCTGCTCTGAAATAATAACAATCATATTTACCAACTTATACATGCTGATTCACTTTAATGTGTCCTTATATTATTAAAACCGTATAATATAAAAATAACGAAGAATAAAATGTATCCCTCACTTAACAGGGTAATCGGAAGACCTAGTGTTAAGACACTCCGTTCGCCGCTTCCATTCGGAACATAACGCCATTTACTCACGGGTGTGCTCTTACCACTACGTTCCCTCGACCTTTAACGCCTGCCTGCCTTATTTTTCGGCACATACTGCGCAGTGCCTGCATCAGCGTGTTGTTGGCGCCTGCCCTACCCTGTTATATACGGGATACAGCGTGAAGCTATGTAGGTAGGTATATATAACGCCACTTTGCCTTATTTAATAAAAATAATTTAATTGTTATCCAGTTCCTTTAGCGGTAATCGAAGTAACACTCATCCACGTATACAGTTAGACGCTAACCCACTCCGCCATAATGACATCTAAATCATATATTTTTTTTTTTTTATGGATACCGGATGGCAAACGAGCAGAAGGACCGCCTGATGGTAAGTGGTTACCTTCGCCCATGAACATTTTGGGGAAAGGATGGGTGGGAAAGGGGAAAACCTGGCTTACATGCCATCGAACCGGAACACATCATAAGATATTTGGCGGTTCGTCTTTGACATGATAGTTTTTGGTGGTAGGAGGTTCGTCCTCCGTCTGGCTCGCGACCACTATCATGTCAATCATATACAAAATAAAAATGCGCTACAGTAACATAGCTCTAAGTAGAGTGGAAAAAATCATTTAATAAGAGACTACACTTGACCTAATTTTTAAAGAGCTTTAACGAAATTATAAAACAGTATTTATATTTTTTATATGTACACTTTTTTTTGCTTCATGTACATCTCGTACATAGAAGGGAAGACATTCCGTTTTCCACTTTCCGCTGAATTCGAGACATTATTTATACATTGACGGTGCTTAACGCCGCATTTTGTCTTAAAGAGTGGATAAATGAAAATAATTTAAATATAATAATTTCCTCGAATGAGAATCGAACCCACAACCACCTCCGGCATCTACATTCAAACGCTGGCTTGGCCATAATATAACGATACTTACTTATCGTCCTTTTATCTAGCCCCTACTAATATTACGCCAAAACTACTCAGCCGATATTCATTAAACTTTGTACACATATTCTTAGAGGAATTAAAAAGGACATAGAATACTTTTTGTATATATATTTTTTAAATTTCAACATACAAGACTGTTTTATAAAAAAACATTAAAATCTAGCTCCTTCAAAGCCTTCAAATTAACTCATATACGCACTATACACTATAGTATGTAGTAAGGACTGCCATTGACCACGCAAAGCCGCGGGTAACAGCTAGTTACAAATAATGGTTAGTCTTGCAAGCATTGTTTTTCAAGCCATTCTCGGAATGCCATTACGAAATCGAATACATATTATGAAGTCAAGGTGTTTTCTACGAATATGACATATTCCCACACTTTCTATGGAGGATATTTCTTTGTTTAGTTAAATTCTTATGAAAATGTTATAAATACTGTTTTCTAAGAAAACTAAATACTATCATTTTTGCTTTGTATTTAAATGGTTTGTATCAAAAAATAAACCAAATTAATTATCGCTGATTAAAATAACAAGATACATTAAATATCTAGTTCCGCCAGAGGCCAAAAAAAAACCATATAAAAAAAGAATTATTAAAATTTCTCAAATGATATTATTTTAACCGTTTTAATATCGTAGATTTTAATACTCAGAAATATAATTTTTAGAAACCCGACGTTTCATACACTTTTACAGTCCCTTGTCACATGTGGCCGACTTAAATATACGCGATTAATCCCGTTTAAAATAGTTTCATTCAATATAGACATAACTCTTAACTAAATTTAAATTCTAAATGGTCCTAACACATCAAAAACACTATCTGTCATATAAAACAAACTTTACGCTGTATCCCGCATATAACAAAGTAGACAGAAGGAACCTGAGAACCTAGTGTTAAGTCACTCCGTTCTCTTACAACAATTTTGTTCTCCACTTTCCGCCGAATTGAGGCATTGCGTGCTGAGTGGCGGAAATTACGCCGCGCTTTGCCTCGTTAACAAACCCAGGAAATGAAAATACTAACATTTCCTTGAGTGGGAATCGAACCCACAACCTGCCGCGTTTACAGTCGCACGCTTGTGCCTCTGCGCCACGACAGGCGTCATATAAAAAAAGAATCATCTAAATTGGTTCACCCAGTAAAAAGTTATGCTACCACACATAAAGAACCTGCTCCTTATTTAAACTATTAAAAATATCATACAAATTGCAAAAAAAAGCTAACAAAAAAAATTATAGTAGTATATAGATGTACATCTGGATATCCATTATATCCAGTATATCTAGTACTTCTATTCTATTCTACAGTATTACCCCAAGTATAGGATCGCAGTCGACCGCACTGCGGATACCGCATCGATCCCGTATCCCGGGAGGCCGAGTTTTCAGCCTCGTTGACATTACGCCTACTACGCCACGCTTTATTCAGTTAGTGTGGTTATCTTATTTGTATTATAAATTGAGTTTTTTATATGTATTTATGATATAGTAGTGTCCCCGTTGACGCGTTAACAACGCGCTGTCTTTAGTAATGTATATGTCACTTCGTATACATGGATGTCAAGCCATGGTAGGGCGTGTAATATTTATTTTATTAATTTAATATACTTTTTATGCATTATTTAAAAAAAATATTATCATTCTCCACTCCTTCACTATATAAACTATAAATGTGCCAAGTTTCATGCTTCTCCGACCGCGTAATTTTCGTAAAAAGGGATCCAAAGTTTTTGCTTCACGTATTTATATATAGATATAGCTGCTATTATTAACCAAGTTCAAAAAAGGAGGGGGTTCTCAATTCAATTGTATTTTTTATGTGTCTTACCACATAACTTGTTAAAGAATGGACCAATTTTGGTGATTCTTATTGTATATGTTATTATAGCTAGTGCTTCTGGTGTGGTCCCATTTAAATTTTGTTAAGATCTGACGAGTAGTTTTTGAGTTATTCGTAATAATTGTACTTTTTAGTGCATTTTATTTTAAATCTGTGTTCTATTTTGTTAAAATTATAATTATTTTGAAAATAATGAGACTATATTTTTAATTAATCTTTATAAATTATCGCCTAATATTATTTTATTGTATAAGCTATATTTCTATGAAGTTTCATCTAAATTTGTTTAGTTGTTTTTAAAGAAAAGAAAAAAAAGTGTAACAAATATCCATCCTCACAAACTTAATAATTATAATATGATATTTGAACATACAAAAACAAAAGACGATTTAATATTATTTCTTCATTTAAATACTCATAGTGTACCATTTAATAGTTAGTAAATATAAAATAATTTGACATGTAATCTATAAAAAAATATTAAATCAATCATCTTAACTGACATAGAAGTTATTATATAGCTAATATATCAATATATTTGTATTAGTTTCAAAATTAAAATCAAGAATTATTTTTCAAAATCTATTTGCACAAGTGTTCATATTTTAAATTCTATTTTTTTTTAGCTACATGCTATATTCCGCACGTAGCAGAGGGAACTAGAGAACCTAATGTTAAGACACTCCGTTCTCTTTTAACACTTCCGTTCCACACTTTCCGCCAAATTAAGACATTCAATGCTGAGTGGCGGAACTCAACGCGGCGCTTTGCCTTGTTTCCAGAGCGAGGAAATGAAAATACTAAATATTATTTAATATTTTCATTTCCTGGCGTGGGAATCGAACCCACAATCGGTCGCGTTTACAGTCACACGCTTGTGCCTCTACGCCACGACAAGCCTCTTCTAATTTCTTCTTAGTTATATTATGAAAAAAACCTTTTTACAATCAACACAAATACAATCTTGTCCAACCTTTGTGAGGATAGAATTTGTATACTCTTTAACGCGAGAATGGCGGAACTCAAAGCAATAAGTATGGAAATAGAAATAATTTAAACATAATCATTTTCCCGAGTGGGAATCGAACCCACAACCAATCGCGTTTACAGCCACGATGGCCTCAAGAGCTATATTAATTGGACCATAAAATAAAAATCCTATGACAAACATCAATTCACATTTTTTATTCAACATTGAAAAGCGTACAATGACGGCGTATACCGAACAATACATCATTAATTTATATGAAACAATGAAAATAAATAATTTATTTAATTGGAGCCATTATGGCGCAGTGGTGATAACGTCTGACTGTAAACAATATGGTAGTGGATTCGAATACATAGAAAATGATTATTTTAAATTATTGTCGTCCTTGAAGCCTGTCGTGGCGCAGAGCCACAAGTATGCGACTGTAATTGTGACAGGTTGTGTTCGATTCCCACTCCAGGAAATGAAATATTAAATAATATTTAGTATTTTCATTTCCTTGCTCTGGTAAGAAGGCAAAGCGCGGCGTTGAGATCCGCCACTCAGCACTCAATGCCTCAATTCGGTGGAAAATTGAGAACGGAAATGTTTAAAAAAGAACGGAATGTCTTAGGTTCACATTAAGTTCTCTGGTTCCTTCTGCCTATCTTGCTAAGCGCGGGATACAGCGTGAAGCTAAGAAAATTTTGTCCTTCAGCTCTAGAAGACAAAATGGACCTTGAGTTGAGTCGCTTACGCCATGTCTCGTTTTCGGCGAAAAAAGAAAAACTCTCCAACTATTTTATTATGAGGAAAAATGAAGCTAAAAAAATATATATAACTAAAAAAATCTAAAGCTAGTTTATAAAACACAATACGTCTTTTATAAATTGATGAATTATACGCCTGTCGTGGTGCAGAGGCACAAGGGTGCGACTGTAAACGCGACAGGTTCTGGGTTTGAATCCCACCCCAGAAAATGGATGTTTTCTATTTCCTGGGTTTGGTAACAAGGCAAAGCGCTGCGTTGAGTTCCGCAACTCAGCACGCAATGACTCAATTTGGCGGAAAGTAGGGAACGGAGTGTCTTAAAACTGGCTTCCTTCTGCCTAATAGTGAAGCCATGTATATATGAATTATGCACTTCGTTCTCTACTTTTACTTGGTCAATTTTTAAAATAAGCATTTCTCGAATGGATTTCGTCAAAATTGCCTAAATTAAACATATAGTTTTCTTATTTTCCTTGCATATGTATAACAGGCTAGGCAAAGAAAGAAAATTTATGTTGAGTGGCAGAACTCAACGCCGCGCTTGCCTAACCAGAGCGAGTAATCTAATGTTATAGACATATTAAAAAAATACAGTCGAATTGAGCATTTTTTTTAAAGTCGGCTAAAAATAGATAATATGACAACAAAACGACGAGCTATTTTGACTATTTAAAAACATACAGAATGTTCCACTACGTTCATGAACTTGGAAGATTATCAAAATTACTTTTAAACACGCGTTTCATTGAACTCAAACATACATACATACATAGCTTCACGCTGTATCCCGCATATAGCAGGGTAGGCAGAGGGAACCTAGTGTTAAGACACTCCGTTCCCCACTCTATATATGCGTTAATAAGTTGATAACACATACTTTTACAGGTATTTTTCAGATTAAGTGTTATCTATTAATATTTTTGATCGATTTCAATTTTAAGTTATAATTTCGACTGTCTTTTGTTTGGGTGAACAAATTTTGATGATTCTTTTTTGATATGATAGCTATTGCTTTTGATTTGGTCTCATTTAAATTTCAAAAGTCTCATTGAAATCGTTTTACTTAAACGTTTCGGAAATTACCCGGAACAGACCGACGGCCGGACAAAAAATTATGTACCATACACTTTTTCACCTCAAATATGAAAATATACAAACAAACTTTATCCTCTATCCCGCATAGCAGCATAAAACGATCTAGTTTTTGGCTTTACGATTTATAATTAAAAAAAGTTATCAAATATCTGTTCCATCACTTAACACGCGATATATCAAATTCAGGGGAAAAACGGCGAACGAGAGCTCGCTCTGACTTACTACTATAGGAAGTGAAGCTGCTATAATAAAATCTAAAAAATCCTGACAACATTTCCCAATACAAAGGATAAGACAATACATTCACAATGACCTCTCGACTCAGGACGTTGTAGCAAGCCTATGTACATAAGTATAGCGTACCATTACAAGCTCTACAAAAAACTACCCTAGACGATTTTTTATTGACGGTATAAGTAAAAAGAATTTTCAATTTTTTCTATTTGAATTTCTATTGAACTGCATCGAGTAACAGTATAAAAAATATCCCATATTTACCTTCAGACTTTAAGCTATTACCGTGTTAATATAATTCATTTCTATGCGGTAGTTCTTGCATGATTGGCGAACAAACATGCCGACAAACATACAGACAAAAATTATAGTAAGTAAAGAACCACTTCCGTTAACGATATATTTATCTAGCTAGTTGCTATACTTTTTTTATAGCTTTACGCTGTATCCCGCACATAGCGGAGTAGGTGGAGAGAACCAGAGAAGCTAGTGTTAAGACACTCCGTTCTCATTTAACATTTCCGTTCCCCGTTTCCTATTTTTCTTATCTTTTTTTATATAGTATACCTGTAACGTAACTAGGCTTAGAATTAAGATATTATCATCTAAAGTTTAATAATTCCTAAGAAAATCGAAAATACGTTAATTCCATTCTATTTAATAATTAATTATTATAATTTAATACTAGAATGGTTAATTTATTTAATACTAGAGTTATAATATTTACGTAATTGTATTAAAAGTAAAAATAGAATAATATACACACTGTTTTTCATTTTATTTCTAATTGAATATATATTGTATATATGTATGTATGCATGTATGTATATATGAATGTATGTAAGTATGTATATAATTATGTATTTAGTTTGTATTTTTAATTAACATATATTTAATTTTTTTATGTAAATATCCTGATCAGTGCACCGCCTACCACTACTTTATACAAATCCAATATCCAAAGGTTGCCTGGAAGAGATCGCTTTAAGCGATAAGGCCGCCTTATTGTACGCTATTACTACTTCTATGTTATTTGTTTATTTGTGTGCAATAAAGAATATTTGTATTTGTATTTGAATATACAACCTTGAAAGACTACTTCGAATATATTATAAAGAAAAAAGTTTTGATAACTATAAAAAAATGTTATAAAATTTATCTACACTAATATTATTAACAGGAAACATTAGACATTTATTGTTTTTTTTTTTTTCTAATGAATAGACTCTAGAACTACTGAACCAATTTTAATAATTTTTTCACCTATATACAATAACATTGTCTCCGACTAACTCATGCTATATGCATCACTCTATAATAAAAAGATAAAGAAATGTTTGGTGGTAGGAGGTTCGTCCCCGTCTGGCTCGCGACCACTATCATGTCAAAGACGAACCGCCAACATCTTATGATGTGTTCCGTCTGATGGGCATGTAAGCCAGGTTTTCCCACCCATTCTTTTCCCAAAAATGTGGTGGTTCCGATTACATCGTCACATTATCCTCCTCTGCCCTATCCTCTTATATAACGTACTACAACATCTCTGTGTTGTAGATGTTCATGGCTAGTTGCAACCACTTCTTACCATCAGGTGGTCCTCTGCTCGTTTGCCATCCGTTATCCATAAAAAAAAAAAATATCTATGAAAATATTGCAAAACTAGCATAATTTATAATTTTTGTGACGCAAACGATGTTACTCGGGTCAGCAGTAAAGTGAAGTGAAGTGTACGAAACGGCGGGTTTCTTAAATGTATTTCCAAATATAATAATATAAAATATACGGGATTAATCTGGTTAAATATTAGACTCATTTAGTACGCTGGCGTTACTAAGAAACGTTCAACAGAAAGTACTGTACTGGCCATAGAAAGCTTAAATGTTCTGAATGGCTCATGACGGGTGTTGAACACTAAGAGAGGATTTCAAATCCCTGCTATAAAGGGAAAAAGGTAGAAAACCGGCATTTTAGGTGTAGTCCTCGAAAATAAAGTCGCGGGATACTACTAGTAAATTCATAAGGTACCAAGGCAGAAAGTTAGTTTTTTAGCATATAGCAGGGTGGGCAGAGGGAAACTAGTGTTAAGACATTCCGTTCCCCACTTTCCGCCGAATTGAAGCATTGCGTGCTGAGTGGCGGAACTGAACGCCGCGCTTTGCCTTATTACCAAACCCAGGAAATGAAAAATTCCATTTCCTGGAGTGGAAATCGAATCCACAACCTGTCGCGTTTACAGTCATTGCTTGTGCTCTGCGCCACGACAGGTTACCCACTCACCTCAATTAATCTTACTACATATTTGATAACGTCATAACAAGAATTTAACAAAAACAACACTTGTCTATGTATTAATGTCTATCCAACAATTTTTTTGTGATAAAAGAAATAATTTTTAGTTTCCTGTACAAAAAGAGTTAATACCAATTTCGTTCTTAATTCAACTGCTTTTTTGTGTGTTACCGCATAACTTTTTACTGGTAGGACCAATTTTAAAGTCTCTTTTTTATATGATAGCTAGTTCTTCTGATGTCTCATTTAAGTAATTGAAATCTGACGAGTAGTTTTCGAGTTACTCGTAATAATTTTATCATCCAGTGCATATTATTAGAAATCGGCTATCAAAATTCTTTAGAATAGTTGATTCTAACGAATTTTGACTACAGAAACAGATTGATTGCAACAAGTGTTCTTATTTTTTTTTCATCTTTACGCCTTATCCCGCATAGAAGGGAAGGCAATGAGAATCTAGTGTCACGACACTCCGTACCATAGCTTCACGCTGTATCCCGCATATAACAGGGTAGGCAGAGGGAACTTAGTGTTAAGAAACTCCGTTCCCACTTTAGAATTGAGGCATTGTGTACTGAGTAGCGGAACTCAACGCCGCGCTATTCCTTGTTACCAAACCCAGGAAATGAAAATACTAGATTTACATTTCCTGGAGTGGGTATCGAACCCACAACCTGTCGCGTTTACAGTCGCAATCTTGTGCCTCTGCGCCACAACAGGCGTTTAGCTTTAATGCTTTTTAGATTAATTTATTACTGAAGCACAAAGAAATAGGAACTTCCACCAGGTTTTTTTTTTTCGAATGTGTAGTATGCTGTTGGCCATAGCGGCCTCTACAGCGTCACCGGGCTTGTGAGGGGCCGAGTTTGATGAGCTCTGACCCTGGCTTGGCCTCCTCGAGAGGAGGTCCATCAGCTTAGAAGTGCGGTGTCGCAAGGGCGCCTCCTGTGAGGCCGAACCTCGGCTTGCGTACACCGCTTGTCGTGGGGGATTTGCAGACTACTGGGTAGGGCGTTGGATGCCCTGTTTGGAATTTAATGATTTGACCTTGTCGCGCCGAGGCGTGAACTGGCCGTAGAAAAATAAGGACCTCGTCTCCACCGGCGGGGACGGTGTGTGTGTCTGGTGCTTCCACCAGGTGTTGACTGCAGATATATAAAACGGAGTAAATTTTGGCGAGTTTCCAGTAATATGCATAATATTCAGAATAGGGTATATTTTGCTATTGGGTTTTTTATAAATAAAGAACATACAATTAGGGAGGTAATTGGGGCGCATGGGACAGTGTTACTGTAAACGCGAGAGGTTGTAGGTTCAATCTTCACTCGGGGAAAGTTTCGTTTATATAAGTAATGCGCAGATATACGTTTTTTACAGTTTTTTTATAGTATAAATTTTATTTCAGTTCAAATAGTTATACAAAAAAATACATTTACAAAATTGTTGAATTAAACAGCTATAATCTTTATTCTTTTTAATAGCCATTTATTGCTAACAACGTCTTTAAATAAAATTTACCATAAAAAGTATAACCAAAACTGATTCACCCAGCAAAAAAATTGCCAAATTGGGATTAATCTTCTTTTTGAAGTTTATCAATATCATAGCAGCTTTTGCTTTCATAATAATTAACTATTTTAAACTATTTGCATTGGCTGTGCTCCGGATTCTTCAATAGACTTCTCAATATTCATGCTTCGTACAGTTTTAAATGCTTTACATCATTATTTCTACGAGTATACAAAATATCTCTCTTAGACATATAACCCAAATACTTTATGACACCTCATTTCAATGTTATCTTAGTGATAATGGCTTGTAATAGATTTTTAAATATATAATGAGAATCTGAACTCATTATTCTAATTTTAATGATAGCTCTTAAAATGTCTGTATTTTTATGTTAATATCTTTTGTGTTCTAATTTATATAGTTAATATAACCTATTTTTTGTAATAAAATATTATATGTCATATTTAACCTAAAAAAAGTTGTTAAGTCAATTTTAAATTTAGAATGTTGAAAGTGTATATGAAATTATTATATAGTTATATATAAATACATAAATAATATTTATAATTTTTTTTTATTTAAATAAAATATATTTTCATGTATTGTGTCTTCTTTTATATTTTATAAATAAATAAAAAGAATAAAAAAAATTATTAAATTGATTTTTATAAAAAAAGAATAGGTTAATCTAGTAAGCTAAGGTGTTATATATTTAGCAAACAGATTAAACATATGGTTCGTGTCATATTCATTTATTATTCCATTACCATTATGGAAGATAAGGTATGGTTTCTAATTTAATTACATTACCCTATGCAATTACGAAACATAATAAAAACGATATAAAAGTAAACAATAACTGAAATTAACTCACCAAAATGCTGTATAGAACTGGACGATGCTAGAAAACAGCTCGGACCATCGCAAGAGTCGCGTAAAACATTAAACTACTTACAACAACAATATTACAATAATATATCTTAAAATAACAAAAGACTCTTATAAAATATTAGGCACTTGTTTCGATTACTTTGGGAATTTATTAATATACGATTGCTTCACTTATTTGTACCTTAATTTTTCTTAATTAAATAGTGTTGTGTTATTTATTTGTATTTTAAATAGAAATGGCTAGAGAACTAGTTTTGATATATAAACACAAACACAAAATTACTTTCTAGATCAACAGTATCGGAGCTAACTGTGGCTGAGTGGACTAAGGACTTTGACTTTCCTGGATTTCGATTGGTCGCTCGGTTTGACAGAGAGTGTTGACTAGTTGCGATTTTTCTCTATGGTTCGCCACTGCAGATAAATAATTGTAAAGTGAAAGTTGCTTTAAAAAATATAAATAAAGATTAAAACACAAATTTATTTTCACTTTATAACTTTCAAAGTATTTGGAATAATTTTGTCATAGTAATAAATTATTAGTTAATTTTTCAATGGAAATTTATTATCTATGCCCATAGTGAATTGATATTTGACATTTATGAAAGCAACAAGTTTCTACGAAGTCTGTGGTTCTCACATAAATGTCAAACTAATTTATTTAAAAGTAACGGATTTCTGTTAATTTATAACTACACTAAAAAAACAATAAATATTATTAAAATGGAAAGTCCATGTTTATTTCTCGTTGAAGAACGCATAAAGACATTTAAGAACTGGCCTTTTAGTGACAAAAACAAATGTAACATACGTAATATGGCAGAAGCTGGTTTCTATTCGGTTGCAACTGGGAAAGAAGACGCTGATGCTGCGAAGTGCTTCCTTTGCGGTAAAGAGTTAGATGGTTGGGAATCTAGCGACGATCCGTGGGCTGAACATAAAAGTCATGCAGCGAAATGCGCATTTGTACAGCTCGGTAAAAACGAAGATGATTTACTTGTAAGTACTGTAATTTGTTAATTTAAGTGAATATTTTAGTTTTAGTCATTCAGTTTATCATTAAACTTAGTTCTCCGCATGCCCAAAATCGAGACATTGCATGTTGATTAGTGGAATTCGGTCTCTGTCTTGCTAGAAGAAGTAAAAGAAATTTAAATATTATCATTCCCCAGAGTCAGTTTTTTTCCACTCAGCACGCAATGCCTCAATTCGGCGAACAGTGGGGAACGGAGTGTCTTAACACTAGGTTCCCTCTGCCTATCTTGCTATATGCGGGATACAGCGTGAAGCTATATAATAGTACATATGTATAAACTATTTTATTTTAGCTTTCAGAACTCCTATCGGTCATCAAACAGTATATGATAAATGAAACTAAGAGAATTGCCGAAGTAGCAAAAGAAAAGATAGAAGAAAAAGCTAAGACCACAAAGAAAAGGTGCTTAGGAAGAAAATAATTCAATAAATATAACATAATTTTAAAGTGTGAAATTGTAAATATTGTTAAAGAACTACTGTGTATTTAATTTCAATTATAAAATAAGTTGAGAAAATAGGTGATGTATTGTATTATTGTGTAACGTAATATACTTGTATGTAATATTATTAAACTTATTATTGTCTGAATAATTGTTGTTATAATTTTAATTTATTAAATAAGGTTTTTAGTTTTTTGACTTCATAAGAAGGTTCTCAATATGACCAAATCTTTTTCATGTTATGAATGAAATGTATTGTTTTTTTTGGTGGTAGGAGGTTTAGGTCACTCAGTCGGCTGCCGACCACTATCATGTCAAAACGAACCGCCAAATATCTTATGATGTATTTCCAGAGTTGATGGCATATGGCCCAGGTTTTCCCCTTTCCACCATCTTTCCCAAAAATGTAGGTGGTTCGATAGCGGACTACTGCATTATCCTCCTTTCATCACCAACCATCCTCTAGGTTGTGTGGCATCTAATACATCTCTTGTGTTGCTTGTATGGAGTGTTCATGGGCGGGCTTCCGTCAGGCGGTCTTTCTGCTCGTTTGCATCCGGAGGTATCCATAAAAAAGCCGAAAAAATTGTAACTTATAGAAAATGTATAAATTTAGACACAAGCGGGACTTGAACCTGAACCTCTTGGAAACCTTTCCAATCACTCCTGACCACTAAGCTATGCGTTGTTCTATATCCTACTTTGTTGTGTTCTTGCTCCGCTTGTTACAACTTATTTATGTTGTTATCTCTGTGGAGAGATTTTAATTTCTGCTACCCTAAGACAAAGTGTCTTTGGGTATGGAAAAAGGAGATTAATCATTTGGCAAGAGAACGCTATTTATTAAATATTTTTTTAAAATTATAAAAAAAAAAAACCAGTAACTTTTTACTGGGTGAACCAATTTTGAGGATTGTTTTTTAAGTGACAGCTAGAGCTTCTGATGTTCACCGTAATATGTTTAATGCAAGTAAATGATTTCACTTTAAACTAAATTATAAATCACAAACTTGTCTTGTTGAAATAACTTTTGATGACAATATTATCAAAAAATTGTTAAGATTTTTTCCTTTTACTGATTTATTAGTATGGTTTTAATAAATATTAATAGAATATATATTTTTTCTTATTTTTTTTAACTTCACGCTGTATCCCGCATATAGTAGGGTAGGTAGAGGGAACCTGAGAACCTAGTGTTAAGACACTCCGTTCTCTTAAAGATTTCCATTCCCACTTGCCTCCAAATTGAGGCATTGCTTGCTGAGTGGCGGAACTCAACGCCACGCTTTGTCCGTCCAGTGTTTCTCTCAGAACCTTCTTGGTCCACTTGGTTTTCAGTTTTTCGTTTCTATTTTTTTTTCAGTAATAATGCTTTTTAATTACACTTAAAGTAATTAAGTGGAATTTTGAAAAAATATTTTTTACTCATTTTTAAAATACAACCTCAAAAGTAAGGCTCAGAATAAAAAAAAATTATTCATGTTACCATAGCAACGGTTTCTAAGTTACGAAACTTCAAACAATGCTCTTTGAAGTATTAGTTTGAAAAGTTTAACTTTGTATGTTTATTTTGTTTTAATTCGAGAATATGGACGTGAAGAATTTAGAGCCTTACGCTATTATTGGATTTGACGGTCTGTAGACATTTTAATATTTTTTTATGTAAAAAATATTAATAAATAGTTCAATTAAAAAATGTATTTTAGTATACTAGGCGCTCTGCTCCCTGTCGCTTCGCTCACCAATCCCAGCTTACAATTATTACATATATAGCTTTACGCTGTATCCCGCATATAGCAGTGTAGGCAGAGGAAACCTAGTGTTAAGACACTCCGTTCCCCACTTTCCGCCGAATTGAGGCATTGCGTGCTAAGTGGCGGAACTCAACGCCGCGCTTTGCCTCTTAGAATTCTTAAAAAATATATATAGATTTAACGTGTGATTTTTTTTGAACTTTTGTCAGAAACCTTAGGAATTATTATTCACGGCGGCACTCAAAGCACAGCATTAAGTGACAGAAAACACTGTTTTATGAACAAACTAACTAAAGCATACAAAATTTTAGTTAAAAAAACTAAAAAAGACGCTTTTAGAAAAAATATTTTATTCAAAAGCATGTTTCTTAAGTTTATTTAATTACAATAATTGCATGTTTGCGCTACGTCCAAAAACACAATATATGTCCAAGAACAAATGAAGACCAATTTTATTTTAAATATTTATGCATAAGTATGATGTTACATAAATAATCCCCACTCTGCAATACGGCGGAAAGTTAAAAGAGAACGGAGTGTCTTAACACTAGGTTCTCAGATTTCCTCTGCCTACTCTGCTATGTGCGGGATACAGCGTGAAACTAAATAAATGAGTTCTACCACTCAGCACGCAATACCTCAATTCGATGGAAAGTGGGGAACGGAGTGTCTTAACACTAGGTTCATTCTGCCTACCCTGCTATATGCGGGTTACAGCGTGAAGCTATGTATGTATGTAATAAATACATACAATAAAATCCTCTAAATTTCCTTCCCAGGGTCAGCAATACGCGGTCTCAAAGTTCATCCAGATGGTGATCACATAGTATATCCTATGGGCAACAAAGTATGCATTCAAGAGTGGAAGACCAAGAAGATGTTCTTCCTAAGCGGTCATACTAACAGTGTTTCCACTGTCGCGGTGTCTCCTAGAGGCACTTTCATAGGATCAGGGCAAATCAATCATATTGGCTTCAAAGCGTCTGCCAAGTTGTGGGACTTTAAGAAGAAGATTATGATTGGTAGTCATGAACTGCATAAGGTAAATTTCTGTTTTGCAAGTTAATAAAGAAAAAATTGGGTAATAAAGGAAATTATTAATTTTGTTCAGTATTTATTGCCATTTTGGAAAACTTTCACATAGAATAATCTATATTTGATGACGGAAGAAAAGGAACGGAGGAAGTCACGTGTAAAGTGACGTTTCTCTCTGTTTTTTATTGGCTAGTGATCTTAATTCTTGAAGTAAAAAAATAGTTTGTACTAATTCATTTTAAAATAAATTTTTTTTAAAAATGTATAGAAATTTTGAACGTAGCGGAATTGAACCAAGCCTATTGTAAACCGCCGTAGCACTCTGACCAATAAGACATATGTTCTTATTCAGCAATATCGAAATACGCTCGTTTCAATTAATTGTTGTTAGCATCTCTGTAGAGAGATTTTTACAAATTTCAGCTACCCAAAGATTAATTTCAAATGAAATCGTTTAGCAAGAGAGAATCCTATTTATTTATTTTTTTTTATAATAGGTAAGTGTGTGTTTGTTAAAAAGAAACATTTATAGCTTCACGTTGTAGCCCACACATAGCGTGGTAGGCAGAGGGAACCTGAGAACCTAGTGTATACTCCGTTCTCATAAGATTTCCGATCCCCACTTTCAACCAAATAGAGACATTGCATGATAAGTGACTTAACTCAACGCCGCGCTTTACCTTTTTACCAGAGCGAGGAAATGAAAATAATAAATATTAATTATTATAAATGTTCAGATTTTTTTAGCTTCACGCTGTATCCCACACACATCAGGGTAGGCAGAGGGAACCAAAAACCTAGTATTAAGACTCTCTGTTCTTGTTTAAACAATGTTTAGTTAATATTATCTCAAACAGGTACGAGTAGAAGCACTAACATTCTCATCAGATGAACGCTACATGATATCCCTTGGTGGTCGTGATGATGGCTCCGTGGTGCTCTGGGACTGTGTGGCCGGCGCCGCCACTGGTACGGCGGCCGCAGCAAGACTGACTACAGGAGACGCTATGACGTTGACCGCTTTGTGCTTGAGAGTCAATTCTTTCGTTACTGGTGGTGATTGTGAGTGGTATTGTTTTTTTTTTAACTTCACGCTTTATCCCGCATAAAGCAGGGTAGACAGAGGGAACCCGAGAACCTAGTGTTAAGACACTCCGTTCTCTTACAACAATTCCGTTCTCCACTTTCCGCCAAATTGAGGCATTGCGTGTTGAGTGGCGGAACTCAACGCCGCGCTTTGCCTTGTTACCAACCCAGGAAATTCAGCAACCTGTCGCATTTACAGTCGCACGCTTGTACCTCTGCGCTACGACAGGCTTTTTTTTGTAGATAGATTTACGGATTTTTTACTATTGAGTAATTTAGTGTTCAGGCGTTTTTTCTAAACATTTTGATTGTTTTAGCGTACATTATTAGATTATGTGATTGGTGATGTATTTGAAAATGGGAGTTATGGAAAGTGGTCATATATTCTCTCTGACTTTATTCCAAATACGGCAAATTATAGAAGACAGGTTAAGATAAAAAATATAAGCGAAATAACGGCGAACGCCGACAGAATCCAATGTCGCGCTTTGTCTTACCAAATCCGAGAAATAAACAATTTAAATATTATATTGCCTCTTAGAAAGTTATTAGTTCGATTTTTTTTTTTTAATTTATTTATTTATTTATTGGAAAGCCAACGCTACATACTATGATACCATTTATATTGTTGAGTTACAACTCACTCTATATACATTTATATTATTACATAGCACGTCTCAATTACAGGCTAACACATCATGAAAATAAAATAAAAATGTTGCTCACTTAACATCTAAACAAATTATAACAAAAAAGAAAAACAAAACAATGCTTATTGTAATAAAAATATACTAACTATGAAAAAAAAAATACTTAAAACTGAGAAAAAAAATATAATAAATAATTTTAAACAAAAAATAAACGAATTAATTCTTAAATTTAACACAAAAAAAATGTTATAAATTATATAATACATTGTTTGAGGTATTCGGTATTCTCACTTCTTAAAATATTTTTTAAGTTGGGCTTTGTAAGAAAATAAAGAGTTATGAAATATATCAAAAAGTCTGTCATTTGGTAATTTGTTGTAAGAATTTCCAGCTCTGTTTAGTGGAGCGTTAACACCTAAATTTTACAGACAAAAAGCAAAAATAATTTACAGACAAAAAGCACATAACTGAAAATAATTTCAATGATTCAGTTGAAACGCTGCGAATTCGAGCTAAAAGTGGAGAACGGAGTATCTTAACACTCATTTCTCCCTGACTTTACCAATTTTTCCATAATTTCCAGCGAATCTCCGAGTATGGAACATTAGGGTGGAAAGTAAGAACCTTGACGTGGTGGACGTCTCTCTGGGCAAATTGCGACGATGTGTCCGATGTATAGCAGTCAGTCAGGACGATAGTTATGGCGTTGCTGGGACCACGTAAGGGTTTCTTTTATTTAGCTTCACGCTGTATCCCGCACATTGCAAGGCAGAGGGAACCTGAGAACCTAGTGTTAAGACACTCCGATCTCTTAAGATTTCCGTCAACCACTTTTCGCCGAAATGACAATTGGCATTGCGTGGTAAACGTCATAAAATTAACCTATTTTATCTGGATTTATAGAAAACGTTTCGAACACTTTTCAGTAGTCCGTGGTCACAGGTAGACTGTTAGTCCGGTTTTTTTTTACATTTATTCTGAGACACGTGGACACGTGGCCCTTCCTTTTATCAACTTTCAGTATATTTTCATATCACTTAACTAAGCTTAGGAAATAAGGTCCTTTTTTTTTATTTTCCTAAAGAGAGTCCAAGAATTTTTGTTGCCCACTTAAATATATTATTATTACTTGTTAGTCTGGTTAAAATGTTGTAGTTTCATTTATTGGCCACATATTTTTTTTTCTTAGTTTCACGCTTTTTTCTGCATAGAAATGTAGTCATAGATAACCCGATACCATAACACTCCGTTCTCCGCTTTCATGAATTAAGAAAAACGTGTATTGAGTGACGAAACTCAGATTTCGATCTGGTAAGACAAAGCGCGGCGTTAAATTCCGTTATTTTACACGCAATGTTTCATTAGTGAGCAGAAGGTGCAGAATTAAGTGATTGAGAACAAAGTGCTCTAAATAATCTTTGGCTAGTAGAAATTTGTAAAAATCTCTCTACAGAGATGCTAACAAAAAATAATACGTGTAAGGATTTCGACGTGGCTATATAACAATGTATGGCTTAGTGGTCCGAGTGCTTGGTAGTTTATAAGAGGTGCAGGTTCGAGTTCCTTAGCTTCTCCTATAATAATCATAAGAGTGTCAAACATTATTCATATTTAAAATATTTTTTATAGTTCTGGTGATATGATAAAATTCTCCATAAACTACCCATCGGACCCGACTGCGTCTGTAGCGCACTGCAAACCTTCTCTTATAGGCTGCCTAGCTAAATGTGGGCCGTGGAAGAAAGGGAAGAGACCTGAGTCAATATGTTACAGTCAAGGTAATAAAAACTGCGGAAATAAAAACATTTTTTTAGCGAAGAAATGTCAATAAGTATTATTTTATATTTTCCTGGAGTATTTTTATACTTCCTGGAGTGGGAATCGAACCCACAACCTGTCGCGATTACAGTCACACTCTTGTACCTCTGCGCCACGACAGGCGTATTTTTTAATTTAACTCTCTTTTTTTAAATTTGTTTTTTTTTTCTTTAGGCATAGAATCCATACTAATAATGACAGATGGCTGTCTAATTGTTGGCGCTGGTGATGGAACTATAGATATTTTAGACGAAATAAATTGGAAAGGAGAATTTCCAAAGAGCAAAGTTTTGGACCCTAATAAACCACATTTTAGAGCGGTAAGAGAGATTTATTATTTAATTTTTTTTTAGCTTCACGTTGTATCCCGCACATAGCAGGGAAGGCAGAGAGAACCTGAGAACCTAGAGTTAAGACACTCCGTTCCCCACTTCCCGCCGGATTGAGACATTGCGTGTTGAGTAGCGGAACTCAACGCCGCGCTTTGCCTTGTTACTAAACCCAGGAAATGAGGAATTCCATTTCCTGGAGTGGGAATCAAACCCACATCCTACGCGTTTACAGTCGCAAGCTTGTGCCTCTGCGCCACGACAGGCTTTAATAATACATATTTGTTACAGTTAAAAAGCACAAAACTCGAAGGGTGCATAACTTCACTAGAACTAATGGAGTCGCCATCTTTAAAAGGAGATAAGAGACTTCTATTAGCGGGAACGAGGAGTAGTGAAATATATGCGATTAATGTGGACAGATTTGAACCCCTACTCGTTGTCACGTGTCATAGATGCGCTATAAATGATATTGCTTTTCCTAGGTAAGGTTTTTCTTTAAATTATTTTGATTTTTGCTAAAAAAAAACGATTTTAATTTCAATGTACTAATAAGTATCAATAAAAAAAAAAAAAAAAAAAAAAGTAGAAATGTTACTAATAACTAATTAGTTACTAATTGTGGGTTCGATTCCCACTCGAGGAAATGAAAATAATAAACATTTAGTATTTTGATTTCCTCGCTCTGGTAACAAGGCAGAGCGCGGCCTTGAGTTTCGCCACTTAGCACGCAATTCGGCGGAAAGTGGGGAACTGTTATCTTCATCATTTTTTTGTTAAAACCATATTTTTTTTGTTAGGGGTATGTCAGGTGTGTTCGCTAGCGCCGGCGCTGGCGACGTGCGCGTGTGGTGCGCGAGCTCCGCTAGGGAGTTACTGCGTATTGTTGTACCTAACTTTACTTGCTCCTCTGTCCTGTTCTCTGCTGATGGCAAGTCTATTGTTACTGGTGAGTTATGAATATTTTAAGGAAAAATACAACAGGACTCGAACCCGTGCCTCTTGGAAACCTTCCAAGCGCTCTGACCGTTGAGCTATGCGTTCTTATCTGCTTAGAAATGCTTAGAAAGTGCAAGTAAATGAGAATAATTGCAACATGCCTTCGATGGTTTTTTTTTTCGATTTTTTTTTTTCGCTTTGATAAGACAAACAGTGTAAGATACAATTAGGTAGTTCTATTTAAGTATGCACATATGACAAACAATAAATAAAAAAAATTAAAGAAACAAAAGGCACGGGCAAGTGAAAGTCCGTGGATGTAATTTAATTCATAAAAAAAAAACAAACAGTGGCATTAAGTTCCGCCCCCCTACAATGTGTTGAATTTCGAGTATGTTAACACTAGACCGACCGAATCCGCAACGAAGAGATACTTAGAAAGGCAGGTATAAGCGAGAATGTTATAGTAAGAATGAAGAAGAACTTGCTCAGGTGGTTTGGGCACGTCGAGAGGATGAGTGATGAAAGAATGGTGAGAAATATATATGAAGCAAAGGTGAGCGGTATGTGAGGTAGGGGGAGACCTCGGTTGACCTTCGAGAACACAGTATCAATGATACTGTGGTAAGGTCACGTAAAAAGCATGAGGACCCCCCGGAGGGCATGCATGAAGAGGTTAATGACTGTGGACGAGGCGAAAGAGGTTAGCAGGGACCGTAGCGTTTGGAGCTCAGTTCTCTCTGACTACCACGCTAGGGATAAAGCGTGGAGTTAGGTAAGGTAAGGTAGATTATGACTGAGCGGGAAAAGTCGTGAAGCTTAATGAAATTATATATTAAATAGGCATTATAAATCAAAGTGATTAATCAGTAAATTTTCTTCATATCTTTCTATATTAGCGTGGAATGATGGCAACATTAGAGCTTTCACGCCGCTAACCGGAAGACAGATATACTGTATTTACAATACACATAATAAAGGCACATCCGCGTTAGATATGACTCAAGATGGCCGCACGCTCATATCCGGTGGCTGTGAAGGACAGGTATTAAATTATTTCATTTTTTTTGAGAATTTAGTGTCAAGACACTACGTTCTCCTCTTTTCGCGAAATTTAGATTTTCGTTGGGTATTGAGTGGTGTAACTCAACGCCGCGCCTTATCTTATTAGATCAAGGAAAACAATAATTTAATTGTAATTATTATTCTGAGCGAGACTCGAACCCACAAATTATCATGTTTAAGCAACTACAAAAAAGGAGGTTTTGTCTTTGGTTGACTTGAGGGATCTAACTATATTTTTTTTGTGTATTGCCTCGAAACTTTTAATTTAGTTAAGAACTGACGATTAGTTTTTGAGTCGCTTCTAATAATGTAACTTTTTGGTGTTTTATATTCAGTTTTATTTTTTAAAATCATATTTATTTACAAATTCTGTTTTAAAATGCAGAATTTATTTTATTTTGAAATTATTTTGACGATAATTATTTTTTTGCCAAATATATATATATATATATATATATATATATATATATATATATATATATAAGTGTAATTTTTACTTTTTTAACCTACAATACAATACATAGATAAAGTTCGGCGTGGAGTTCCGCCACTTATTACATAATGTCTCGAATTTGGCAAAAAAGCGACGAACAAAGTTTTGACACTAGCTTCTCTCTGACTACTTTGATATTTACCATAAAGCGTGAAGCTACTTTTACACATTTTTAAATTGCATATTATAGAAATACTTGATATTTGATCAAAATTTTAAATTAATCTAAAAATAGATAGAGAATAGAGAGCAGAATAGTCAGTGCCTAGTGTAAAAACACTCCGTTCTCTTTCCACCCGAATTCCAAGACACTTACTTAATTATCGGAACTAAACGCCGCACTTTCATATCCTATATTGTTTTATTAAGGTGCGTGTATGGGATATAAAACCAGAATGCCAGAGTTTGAAGAAAGTCCTCAAAGAGCACAAGAGTCCCGTGTCCGCCATACAAGTGTCGCCCAACGACACGGAGGCGGTCAGCGCGGGGACTGACGGCTCATGTATTATATGGGATTTGATGTAAATATTATTAATCTATTAATTATTAGTACATACATACATAGCTTCATGCTTAGGCTTCAGGGTAGGCAGAGGGAAATCAAACCCAAGAAATGAAAAATTTCATTTCCTGAAGTGGGAATCGAACCCACAACCTGTCGCGTTTACAGTCGCACGCTTGTGTCTTTGCGCCACAACAGGCGTTATTAATGATTAGTGGCGAACTAATAGATCTTTAAGACTGTTAAATTTTTGCCGCCTTTACCTCAACAATTGTTAATATCATACCGCATCTTTAGAATTATAGTGACCTATTTAAAAATATCAATTTTTGGGAAACGTCAATATAGATTTGTACAATTAAGTTTTTGAAAAGAAGTATTTTTTTTAATTATATTTTAAATATCGATAAAGATCGTTGTCTTAAGTCGTTTCGTGGGTTGATGGTCGCTTTGCTTTTATTAAAAACTGTGTGCTTTTATTCAAAGTCAAAGTCAAAGTCAAATAATTTTATTCAAAATAAGAAGTTACAAGCTTCATTTTTTGAACGTCAAATAATTTACCACCGGTTCACTAAATTTAATGCCTCAGACCTGAGAAGAACCGGCGCAAGAAACTCAGCGGGACTATTCTTTTTCTTTTTTTTTTTTTATATTCGACAATGGTTTACAATTCTTTATTATTGGCAATGATACCTTTGAAACAGACTGGAGCGAGCATTTCATTCCCAAGGTGTGTTATCATTTATAAAATCACTAAATAGGCCGGCTGGCATTCAAGTGGATAAGCGTAGCAGGGATGGTCTCTGTCGGCACAAACCTCGCAGAGAAAAAAAGCTCTCCTTGAACTGTGGCCAAGTGAGGATTCCCAGAATAGGTGATTACCTGCGACAGCCACGTTGACCTCGCTTTGGGTCTTGCCAGGCGCGACGGGATCAGCTCGGATCCTTCTGGCGGGTTATCAGCAAGGCAAAGGTCAGCGTTCGCGCACCACGATTGCGGGTCGCTTCACGCGTTTAATCTGGATCAAATTCGAAGGCGGGTCACGTGATTCTTAGGCGACACGTTCAGCGCTTGAACATCATTCGCCACTGTGCGGTATCTAAGCTATCGCCACGTGGTTCTTCATTTGCTCGATTAGATCCACTTCTGATGTCGGCAGGGCCGTATTATTAACCTCGTCATTTGACATAATGGGCGTATAAAATGGGTAATCGAACAAAGGAGACAAAGAGAACACAATTGGCACAAACACAATTCACAATTTATGAACACGGCTATAACTAAACGTAGGTAAAACGGTTCCTAGCGGAGGAGGGCCGATCTCGACGACACGACCAGGCTGTAAGTCCCTCTTGGTCCGACGTCACCCCACCGGCCTTTGAGCTCTGTTGGCACCGCGGCCTATAGCACTGCGACGGTGCTGCCATCCACCGGAACTCGTGCTTCGTTTCGGTTATCGGTCCGTACTAATAACCATCTCAAACATGTTGTAGCTGGAGCCAATCGCAGCACTGCGACGGTGCTGCCATCCACCGGAACTCGTGCTTCGTTCAGTTATCGGTCCGTGCCCAATAACCGTCTCCGACATGTTGTAGCACGAGCGGCCAATCGCAACACTACTGCGACGGTGCTGCCATCCACCGGAACTCGTGTTTCGTTCGGTTATCGATTCCATTACCCCAATAACCGTCAGGCAAAAATATTTATAAGTAAGAAAAGCCTGTCGTGTGGCTGATTTTTGACTGTGAGCCGCAGATGGAGTTGTGGAAAACGATCCCTCAGGAAATGAAAATAATATTTTTGTATTTTCAATTCCTCTGTGGTAACAAGGCAAGTGCGGGGTTAAGTTTCACGCCACTCCAGAACGCAATTCCTCAACTCGGCGGAAAGTGGGGAACGGAAATGTTAAAGAAGAGTGGAAGGTGTCTTAACACTGGGTTTCTCCGGGTTTCACACTCTGTCTACCCTGACATGTGGCGAGAATACGGCGTGAAGCTATAAAAAGAAAAATAAGCATGTTTTTGTATAAAAGAAAACTTAACCTAATTGAATTGAAACAAAATATGAACTCAAACGCGTAAACGTAAGTGGCGGAATTGAGAACGCCGCACATTGTATCTTAAGTTGTTTTTAAGTAACTTTATTTATCCTGGCTCGCCAGATGTTGGCTGCAGAGAGCAAGCGTGCATTTGTAGGCTTGTGTCTGATAGATTGTGGGTTCGATTTACTCGAAAAATCAAATTTTTCATTTCCTGGGTTTGGTAGCCAGCTTAAGACAAAGCGCGGCGTTGGGTTTCCCACGCCACTCAGCACACACTGCCTCAATTCGGCGGAATACAGCGTGAAGCTATGTAATGTATTTACAAAACGTAACTTTAATTTTAATTTGGGTTGAGCGAAACAACAAAGCCCAGGTGCCTGCATCAACGGCTTACATATAACGCAAGACGGTGAGCTCTTTGTAACCGGTGGTAACGATCAGATGGTGAAGGTATGGAAAAAATATTTTTTTTTATTATAATTCTTATATATTTTTTAGAGTAAAAGTATTTTATTGATGCTATTATGTTTCTTTAAATATTACTATAAAGCATGAGGCCAAGTCGTGGCGCAGGGGCACAAGCGTGCGACTGTAAACGTGACAGGTTGTGGGTTCGATTCCCATTTCGAGAATTGAAAATATTAAATATTTATAATAATTCATGTTTAGTGTTTTCATTTCCTCCCTCTGGTAGCAAGGCAAAGCGTGGCGTTGAGTTCCGACATTCAGAACGCAATGCTTCAATTTGGCGGAAAGTGGGGAACGGAAATGTTAAAAGAGAATGGAGTGTCTTAACACTAGGTTCTCTGATTTCCTCCGCCTACTCTGCTATGTGCGGGATACAGCGTGAAGCTAATAAAATAATGTGCATATATTCATATGTCCCGATTTCGTAATTCTTTTTTGTTTTTCTACTTGACGCTAACCAGAGAACCTAGTGTTAAGACAGTCCATTCTCTTTCAACAATTCCGTTCCCCATTTTCCGCCAAATTAAGGCATTGCGTGTTGAATGGCGGAACTCAACACTGCGCTTTGCCTTGCTACCAAATCCAGGAAATGAAAAATTCCATTTCCTGGAGTGGGAATCGAACCCACAACCTGTTGCGTTTACAGTCGCACGCTTTTACCTCTGTGCCACGATAGGTGTTCATTTAAGCATTACAATATATATTGTATTCCCCCAACTAACCCGAAAGCTGTGGAAGTACCAAGAGGGCATATACACGCACACGGGGCTCGGGCACGCGGGCGCGGTCACGTGCTGCCGGTTCAGTCCGGACGCGCGGTACGTCGTCAGTAGTTGCGCGGCCGGCACTATCATTGTGTGGAAAGTGCCTGAGGTTTGTGCACTTTTTAGATAACTATTTATGATAAACATTTTTAGGAAATGTATAACAATTTTGGAAGCAATGGGATTCGAACCCGTGCCTTTTTGAATTCGAAGCGCTCTAATTGCTAAGCCGTACGTTTTTATCTGGCTGCGTCGAAATTTTTATACGCTTGTTACAATTTATGTTGGTTGTTAGCATATATGTAGAGATTTTTGCAAATTTTTGCTAATAAATTGTAAGACTATTTCTAAGGACAACTGTTTGTTCTAAAATAAGTATTTGTAATTGTTTTTTAGCTTCATTCTGTATCCCGCATATAGCAGGGTAGGCAGAAGGAACCGGAAAACATACTGTTAAGATACTCCATTCTATTTTTTCCGTTCCTCATTTCCCATTCTGTGGGGCATTTTTTTACATTTTAAAGTATTTATAACATAGGTAACGAAAAACTTTTATAAAAAATGCCTAAAAGTATTTTTAATAAAATAGATATAAAGCAGCTTTAAGCTTAGCAAGATAATCGGAGAGAATCTAGTGTCAAAACACTCCGTTCACCACTTTCCGCTCAAGTTCAAGACGTTGAGTGTCATGTGACAGAACTTAATACTTCACTTTGTATTGTTAGAGTAATAGAAATAAATATAATTATTTCACCGACTGGTAATCGAATCCACAACTAACGGCTACAGCTAGATGTCCCCGCTGTAATTTTGATGGACTTAAAAGCCAGTATGTATTCTTTTTATTTTATTTGATTTTGTTTCCTAGTTATAATATTTTACAGATATACAAAAAGAATAAACCACCATCGCAACGTAAGGAATCACCTAACATTACAAGATGAAAACTAAAAAATTACAATTGGAAGAAAAACCGAAAGCACAATGTAAATGGCGATAGACCTGTTAATACCCTCGGCTCCTTCTAAGTAATACCTAAAAATGTCCCCGTTGACGCGTTAACATCAGCGTTGCCTAGCAACAATATATGTCACTTTATATAAGCATGGATGTCAAATGTGATGATATAATATTTCTTTATTGCTTCAATATATTTTTATGCGTTTTAAAAGTTTAATATCACTTTAAAATAATGCGCTCCTTCTTCTATATAAACTATAAGAGTGACAAGTTTCATGCTCCCCGTTCGTATTTTTTCGTTAAAAAGGGTTTTGCCTCAAATATTAATATATATTTTGTAACCACCCAAAAAATCAGGTTCTCAATTGGGTGTTATATATGTTATATAATTACTGGGTATTCGTAATTTTTTTATTTAAAGTCTGTTCATTTTTTGTTAATTTTAATTTCAATTTCAGATGCGATTCAGGTTTTCTTTTTTGTTAAAATTTTAATTTGTTTAATTTATATTTATATTCATGCATGGAGTTCACGCTGTATCCCGCATATAGCAGGGTAGGCAGAGGAAACCTAGTGTTAAGACACTCCGTTCTCCACTTTATGGGGAATGGAGTGTCTCTTATATGTAATATTTTTTCCATATTTAGATAGAGAAGATAGAAGCAATGGACACGGCTCGCAGTAGTGTACACTCGTGCTGTCCTTGCGACACGAACAGAACGAACAAAACTAATAACTCCGATAAGTCTAAGAAAATTACACCGAATAAGTCTTTAAATACCAACAAGTGCTGTAGACCTGCAGGTAATAATATTTCTTTTTTTTTTTTTTTAACTTCACGCTGTATCCCACATATAGCGGGGTAGGCAGAGGGAACCAGAGAACCTAGTGTTAAGACACTCCATTCTTTTTCAACAATTCCGTTCCCCACTTTCCGTCGAATTGAGACATTGCGTGTTAAGTGGCGGAACTCAACGCCGTTTTTTACTCTATATTCTTTTATTTGAAATTTTAAAATTTGTGTTAAATCCAAATATATATTTTCGCTTTATAATGTATTTTTTTCTATTTGACTTTCAAGAGGTACAAATACAATTTTTTTAAAAGAAATTTCAATATCTTATAACAAGTTTCACGCTTTTCCTCACTTACCAAGATAGGTGAAGAGAAGTTAGAATATTAGGTCATTTACTTTCTGTCAAATGCGAGACATTGGACACCGAGTGGCGGTGCTCAACGCCGCGCTTTGTCGTACCAACGAATAAAGGATAATTAATTAAAAATAATCATTTCTCCCAATGGGAATCGAACCCACAATCAATTAATTTACTGTCAGACGTCCCACTGCGCTATTATGACTTCTATATTCAGTTTTTTTTTGCAGATAATCTACCAACAAGAACAACAAGCAAAGACTATGTAAACAGCAGCGGTGATAAAAAACGATAAAACTAAATATTCATTATTTTTTGTTTGGTGGTAGGAGGTTCGTCCTCCGACTGGCTCGCGACCACTATCATGTCAAAGACGAACCGCCAAATATCTTATGATGTGTTCCGGTTCGATGGCATGTAAGCCAGGCTTTCCTCTTTCCCACCTATCCTTTCCCCAAAATCTGGTAGTTCCGATAGCGGACTACTACATTGTCCTCCCCTTCTATCTGTATCCTCTAGGTTGGCAACGCATCTAGAACATCTCTGGTGTTGTAGATGGTCATGGGCAAAGGTAGCCACTTACCATCAGGTGGTCCTTTTGCTCGTTTGCCATCCGTTATCCATTAAAAATATTCCATACATAATGAGTGTCAAATTTGAAATAAAACACTTTATTATACTTGAATAAATATTTATTTGAAAAACTTTAATGATTTTTATTTACAATTATTCTAGAGATAACTTAAAAACTAAATATCACAACGAAATGCTGTAGAAATCGAAATTTTACAATGTTTATGCGGTTTTAGCGTAGCTTTTTTTGCAAGGAACTAAAAAATTATATATAGCTCAGTTTAATTACATTTCAGCGTCACACTTTTTTCTACATAGCGGGGTAATGAAAGAGAACCTAGTGTCAATATACTCCGTTCTACTCTCTCTGCCCGAAATCGAGGTATTGCGTATTGAGTGGCGGAACACAACGCCGCGTTTCAATAAAAATAAACAATCACTTCCCGAGAGGGAATCGAACCTGCAGTCAATCGTTTGCAACCACTATGCATAAAGAATTTATTGTGTTATAAAATTGAAGTTATATACATACATAACTTCACAGCTGGGAAGGCAGAGGGAACCTAGTGTTAAGACACTCCGTTCCCCACTTTCCGCCGAATTGAGGCATTGCGTGCTGAGTGGCGGAACTCAACGCCGTACTTTGCCTTGTTACCAAACAAAAGAAATAAAAAAATCCTGGAGTGGGAATCGAACTAACAACCTGTGTGTGCCTCTGCGCCACGACAGGCAAAACTGAAATTCAAATATGAATTAGAAGTTCAAAATCAATATATCAGAAACATTACAAAAAAAGGGGGTAAAACTAGTCTTACCGATAATTTTATAGGATACAATTTTAATTTCAACTGTTAAATATGATAAAAACAAATTTAATTCTTCTAGCCCTTATCCCATTATTTGGGGTTGGGTCTCTTTACTTTTCTGCGCCAAGACGTGGGTTGGGTTGTCGGTTCAGACAATTGGGATTCGCGTCACATGAGGGGTACGCCTTAGTATTTTTACCCGGTTTCATAGTCTTGTGCTTTCATGTAAGGAGAAAATGTTTTGGCTCTTAATTTTAAATAAACTCTCTGACTACACTGCTATGCGGAATAAAGCCTGAAATTTCTTTTTACATTATTTAATATTTGATCGGACTATATTGCTTAAATTACACATTAAAATTTATAAAAAAATAGCAAACAGGCATCAAAATAGTACAATAAATATATCTAACGTATAAAATCAACCCCACGCTTGACTTTTACAATAGTGTAATACTAACTTACCATCCGTACCGAAACATTCATATAAGTTCTTTATTAGCTGATCTGGTGATGGTGCAAATGTTTGATTTACATATAAAAACTGCAAAGAAATATTTTTTTTAATTATTATTTTTTTTTTTAACTTCACGCTGTATCCCGCACATAGCAGGGTAGGCAGAGGGAACCTGAGAACCTAGTGTTAAGACACTCCATTCTCTTTCAACAATTCCGTTCGCCACTTTCCGCCGAATTGAGGCATTGCGTGTTTAGTGGCGGAACTCAACGCCGCGCTTTGCCTTGTTACCAAACCCAAGAGATGAAAATACTAAATTTTACATTTCCTGGAGTGGGGATCGAACCCACAACCTGTCACAACCTGTACAGTCGCACGCTTGTGCCTCTGCGCCACGACAGGCGTTATATCACATTTTTTTAGGTTAAATAATTATTTATTGTCTGCCAACTTTGTGAATATAGGCCATTAGGGTGAAATGGTACAGTGTTTGACTTTCATACGTCATTGCATGTTTCCAATCCATTATGAGTTCAATTTACACTTGAAAGTATTTTCATTTCCCTACTCTGGTATGACCACCATTCAACATACAATGTTTCGAGTTTGGGCAAAAAATGGAGTTTCTTGACACTTAAAAAGGATGAAGCTGTACAAAAACACTTTAAAAATTATTAATAATATAAAGTTTTTATTTAAAAAACCTGACAAGGTCAGACAATACATTTATTATCAAAGTTATCTAACTAGAAGTAAGGAGACAATGTTATAACTTGACCCTATCAAGATAGCATGTATGCCATTTTGTGTGTCCATGTGGCCATTTTGGCAATGGCAGAGTCTCGGACAGCAAATACAATTGGTTGTGTTTAACTGTAAACGTAGATTCACACTTGAGGTCACAATTATATTTAAATTATTTACATTTCTTTGCTCTAATAGGATAAAGTATGACATTGAATTCCACAATGTCTAGAATTTGGACATAAAGCAGAAAACTGAGTGACTTGGCACACTTGAGTCACAAGACCGAGGCTGAATTTCTCAATCTATTCTCTTTACAATACCACTTACTGTACACTGGCACTTACAAGGTGACACCATGAAATAAATTATTTATCTTAACTAACACTAACAGTTTTACACTTTATCCATGCAGGGTTGTCAGAGAGAACCTAGTGTGCATACATTCTATTCTCCACATTCTTCTAAATTTGGGATATTACATGATGTTTCTTTTTAACCTGTCTCTGTATCCCGCATATAGCAGCATAGGCTGAGGGAACTTGAGAAATTAGTGTTAAGACACTCTGTTCCCTGTTGTCTGCGGAATTGAGGCATTGCATGATGAGTGGCAGAACTCAACACTAACAACTTCATGCTTTGCCTTGTTAACAAAGCCAGGAAATGAAAATACTAAACTTTTTGCATTTCCTAGAGTGGGAATCGGACCCACAACCTGTCGTGTTTACAGCCACACGCTTGTGTCTCCGGACTGGATTACATGATAAATGTTGGAACAAAACACTGCATTTTAATATAATCATTCTCTCAAGCAGGTATTGTATCCAGAACCAATTGCAGTCACAGTTGCAGGCTGACTGACTGTACCATAGTAATTAACAGTATAACAGAAAATAATATACATAAACATACCAACTTCTCTTCAGGTTCCAACTTTAAATATTTCTTAACAAACTCTATAATCCAGCCTATATGTTTCTCTGCGTCCACAGCCCATTTTTTCTTCTTCATTATAGGTGCATTGCCAGTTGCTTTTAGTAATATGTCAACTGAAATTTAAAAGAGTATAAATATAAAAAGGTGGTAGTTATATTTACTTTTTGTTACTTGCAAATTTTTGGAAATTATATAGGCTAAATAAAACATATTGTTTTAACTTATAGTTGAATACCAATAATGATTTTGATATCATAACAAAAAAATTATCACTTTAAATATTATGTAATACACATTTGCACACATACAGCTTTGTGGGCAGAGGTAACCTAGTGTTAAGACACTCCATTTCCCACTTTCCGCCGAATTGAGGCATGGCGTACTGAGTGGCAGAACTCAACGTCGCGCTGTGTCTTGTTACCAAACCAAGGAAATGAAAAATTCCAATTCCTGGTGTACGAATCAAACCCACAACCTGCCGCGTTTACAGTCACACGCTTGTGCCTCTGCGCCACGACAGGTGTTATAGTGCACATTTGAGATTTTGTTACTTAAACTGATAATTATTTCTATCTCTCCACTCTCATAAGACGATACGCGACGTTAAGTTCCATCACTCCAACGCAATGACTCGATTTCGGGCGGAAAGCGGAGAACGGAATATCTTGACACTAAGTTCTCTAACTATCCTGCTAGAAAAAGTATGCTTGAAGCTGCTTTTTCTCTTAAATTACTATTAATTGATTTTTACTTTTAACTTTATCCGATTTCCCAGTTTCGGTATTTTCCTTCTGTTCACTTTCTTTAGTATTTTCTGAATTCGATGTTTCTGCTTGCGATACGTCATCAGATTGCTTTTCATCACTCATTTGTAACAATTATAATAATGAAAGTGGATAACGGGGTGTCGTGACACTAGGTTCTCTGTGATTATGGCTATCCGGGATAAAGAGTGAAGCGGATTATTATAATATTAATAGATTTAGATATAATGTCCAAAGCTATATTTTTTCGTATATAAAATGTTCTCTTTAAGTTATATTAAGTTACAGAGCAAGATAAAAATATATATTTATTTGATAACAACATTAGTAGTCATCTCAAACGTCAAACCACAGAAAATTGTAAATAATACAGACTACAGATGTAAAATAAATTTATAACAGAAACACATGCATATTTGAACGTAATCTATAATTATATTAGAAATAAATATTTAAAAATTAACAATAAACATAAATTAAGTTAAAAAAATCACATAATTAAGCAATCTTATTTTTGAAATAATGCTTAGTACATATAGAATCAAATTAAAAAAAGAACATTTGGTTTCTTAAAAGAAATACGAATGTCAAATTTATTTATGTCAATATTATAAAAATAATTCGCGAATCTAAAGAAAAAATATTCAACATATTTCTTTTTGATCAGATCACTTTAAAACAGCTGGCTAGAACTAAAAACGTAGCCCACAATATTTTTGAAGATTAATATCAGAAAAAAAAAATGATTAGATATAAGATAATAATCAATGAAAGGTACGTTGAAATTCTATTTAAAAATAAAATCAGTATGATATGAAAAGTATTTGAATTTGATGAAAAAATGTATTATATAACATATAAAAATGTGTAATTTGAACAAATATAATATTTTATAACCGAATTAAGATTTATTTATATGATTGTATTTGCTTTGGCAAATTTGCATATTTTCCATAACCATAGGTTTTTTATATATTCAGTACACAGATAATAAAAATATTTGACATTTAATAATCAATATTACCAATCAATAGTAGAAACTCTACATACAAACCTTCTTTGTGTGTTCTCCATACAACGTGACATTGGCGAAGTGATTTGTGTTCAACTGACATGTTTGAAGCGCCATAATTTACAAACGGAACCGAACTGAAACTCTATTCAGTATTCATTATTTTTAGTAATAGTCAAAGAGTGAGTCATATCACACGTGTTTAAAAATTTCTATATGAAATTTACCATTCTATTTATTTATAATAATATTAAATAAGTGAAATTAACGTTACATGTCACGTTACTTAGAAGTTGGAGTTTGAAGTTTCATTCTTCTCAAAGTACAGTTGAAAGGTTTTTTGAACATATGTTATTTGTTTATATTACTAAAATCATGTCAATCTTAATTTTTTTATTATAAAATAGCTAATTTGTTAAATATTGTTAGTTTAAATATGAAATAAAACAGTTTTTCTATATATTTTAGCATCAAAATGCCTTTAAAAGGTTGGTATTCTAAGAAGGATGTGATCAAAGATTTGTCAAAAGCAACAGGCGCTGTTTATGACTTGGATGAAGAATATGTGGTAGTTGGTGAAAGACCTCCACCTTATATTAGGACAGTTGATGCCGGTATGTTATTTTCCTTACGTTATTTCTTCCATAGCAGTTAAAGAGAACCTAGTGTCAAGACACACTACTTTCCTATAGAATGCGATATATTGCGTGTTAAGTGAAACTCAATGCTGGTTGTCTTATCAAAGCATTAGATTGAAAAGAATTTAGATATAAATAATTCCTCTAAGTGTGAATTGAACTCACCACCAATCAGACAGCCAGCTGCTGTCGCTGCAGCTTCATTGGACTATGCAGGATTATGCTTTTTACTTCACGCTGTAACCCGCATATTGCAGGGTAGGCAGAGGGAACCAGAGAACCTAGTGTTAAGACACTCCATTCTCTTTCAACAATTCCGTTCCCCACTTTCCGCCAAATTGAGGCTTATGCTTTAAAATATATGTATTAAGACATTCTTTCTGACTATTAAGCCTACATTGTCTGTTTGTGTTTATATAATAAGAAATGTGTGTTACAAACTGTGGAAGGAATATTTTAACCAACAATCTCAACTTAGGGTATTTGGCAAAATTTATTCAGTCGGAACCTTTAGTCAACCCTTAGATTGATTGTATTTATCTAAGTAAAAAAGATAGCGTAATGTGTTTAACATTTAGATCTGGGCATATTCCATCAAATAAATTTGCCTTCCTAATGAAAAAAACTGAATCTCCATTTTGTTCAACTTGTAATTCAATAGACGATGTATGTCATGATGGAATGTAGAATGAGATACTGAGATGTCATTTATTTGTTTGTAGTTTTTAAAAATATATTTGTTAATGTAATAGTATTCTTTCCATACAAAATTGTGTTGAAGCTAAAAATCTTTATAGTAGAGAATAAGTTAAAAGATATGTAATCACAACTGTTAATATTAAATTTATTTTGAATATCTTAACAAAGTGACATGGTTTTCTTTATGAGAAAGCCCTCAAAAATAGTAAATAAAAAGTAATATATAGTATAGTATATAATATATAGTAGCTTTTTTATTTCCCAATGAATGTTTTGTATTGATATGAACTTAGAATAATAGTAGCATGTTCTATATTAAATCGGTATTTATGTATTTTTTTTTTAATATGCATAGAAATACATCAAATTTGAAGTATTTTATTTTTTAACTTCATGCATTATCCCGCATATAGCAGGGTAGGCAGAGGGAACCAGAGAACCTAGTGTTAAGACACTCTGTTCTTTTGCAACAATTCTGTTCCCCACTTTCCGCCGAATTGAGGCATTGCGAGCTGAGTAGCGGAACTCAATGCCGCACTTTGCCTTGTTACCAAACCCAGGATATGAAAAGATTAACATTTCCTGGAGTGAGAATCGAACCCACTACCTGTCGCGTTTACAGTCGCACGCTCGTGCCTGCGCCACGACAGGCGTTTATTCATAATGTTTATTACTAAAAGAAATATTGATTTAAAAATATATATTTTTATATATTCAACACGCAATGCCTAAAATCGGCGGAAAGTGGAGAACGGAGTGTCTTAACACTAGTTTCTCATGTTCCCTCTGCCTACCCTGCTATATGCGGGATACAGCGTGAAGATAAATTTGTTTGTTATCAATTGATATGAACATGTAGCAACATGTCATAAATAGCAAATGAGAAATACATAAATTGGGATTTATGAAGCACGTAATTTAGCGCCACTGTACATTGTAGCGTACAGTGTCTAATTGCAAACACGTTTGGTTGAGGGTTCGATTCTCTATCGGTAGAATGATCAGATTTAAATTATCGTATATGAGGCATTCGTAAACTTCAGCCATAGTGACATTAAAAAACAATTTAAGTTAAATGAATTAAAGAGACAAAAATAAAGTTTTTGTTGAATGTATGTAGTCGCCAGAGCCTGGACGGCTTTCAAGTGGCGTGGGTTCGATTCCCGCTACGTACAAATATTTGAATGTTATCTAAACATATTTTCTGATTCCAAGTGCGTTAGTAATATTAAAAATAAATTAAATTAGTTTTATATCATTTTAGAGCAAGAATTGTATCTGCTAAGGCTGTACGGAGGATGTGAAGCGAGTCCAAGCAACATGGACGCTGAAAACACTCCTGACTACAAAGGAATTACAGAAATGTTGAGGATGGTAAGAATTTCATGTTTTTCTTATATTTTTATAGGAAAATAATAACAATTGCCATCGTGATTCAGTGACTGTTTGGTAAGTGGAGAACGTAATATTTTGACACTAGGTTAAACATAATTAACCGCGGGAGTTCTACACATAGCTTCACGCTGTATCCCGCATATAGCAGGGTAGGCAGAGGGAACCTAGTGTTAAGACACTCCGTTCCCCACTTTCCGCCGAATTGAGGCATTGCGTGCTGAGTGCGGAACTCAACGCCGCGCTTTGCCTTGTTACCAAACCCAGGAAATGAAAAACTCCATTTCCTGGAGTGGGAATCAAACCCACAAACTGTCGCGTTTACAGCACGCTTGTGTCTCTACATTGACATATGGATATGAAGTGTATATGGGCGCAATTCTATATGAAATGATTTTATTATAAAAAAATTGTTAATTATATTTAAGATTTGTATTTCCATTAATTAAAGTTAGTAAAATGTTCGCAGTTTAGAGTAACACTTATATTGCCGTCTGCATTGCATTTTTATGAGCTGACAACTCTCCACTTAATATTTCTCTAAATTTTTATATTAACATGAATATTGCATTAGTTGTGTCCATAAGTTAAACTAGAGTTGACAGCCTCCACTTACTATTTAAAATAATATTTATATTTGTAAGTTTTTTGTCGATAAGCTAACATTCCTCAAGCACTTGAGAACAGCCCTTGTAAGTTAAGCTCACATTCCTTTTAAATGTTATTATGGTCTATTTTGTATGTTTCTCACGAAACCCCCACCAAGTTACTGTGCATATAAACTTTAAGATTTATTTAGTTGACACTCTTCGATATCTGTATTCAACGCATCAAGTTTTATTTGAAAATTAAAGAATATATTTTTAATAAATATTATAAGCAAGCAATAGAAATAACATAGCCAATCTGAAAATAAACTAAGTCATGTTAGCCTGCATTTTTATTGTGAAAATGGATCCTGGATAACAATATACCAATATATCGCCGACATGTACAAGGTTAAGTTTTTTTTTAACTCCAGGAAATAGAATTTTTCATTTCCTGGTTTGGTAACAAGGCAAAACGCGGCGTTGAGTACTGCCACTCAGCACGCAATGCCTCAATTCGGCGGAAAGTGGGGAACGGAGTGTCTTAACACTAGTTTCCTCTGCCTACCCTGCTATATGCGGGATACAGCGTGAAGCTATGTATGTATGTATGTACTCTCAATTTTAACTGACGACTTTTTTTCTAACACTCATATATTCGTTGGGCTCATGTTATAGCAATTTCAATACCAAATCTTGTTGGCGACCTTGTTTTCTTGCAATCTTGCTCCCAAAGTTATTTCGATCTCGTTTTTTTTAGTAAAACGCCTGTCGTGGCGCAGAGGCACAAGCATGCGACTGTAAACGCGACAGGTTGTGGGTTCGATTCCCACTCCAGGAAATGTAAAATTTAGTATTTTCATTTATTGGGTTTGGTAACAAGCCAAAGCGTGGCGTTGAGTTCCGCCACTCAACACGCAATGCTTCAATTCGGAGGAAAGTGGGGAACGGAATTGTTGAAAGAGAATGGAGTGTCTAAACACTAGGTTCTCTGGTTCACTCTACCTACCCTGCTATAGGGTGGTATAGCAGGGTAAGCTGGTGGGAATCATGTTACATGAACTTTATCTATTATTGAAAATCGCATTAAATCAAATCAAATCAAATAATTTTATTCAAAGTAAGAAGTTACAAGCTTCATTTTTTGAACGTCAAATAATTTTTGAAGGGTCGGCAACGCGTAAGTGATGCCCCTGGTGTTGCAAGCGTCCATAAAGGCTACGGTAACCACTTACCATCAGGTGGCCGTGCCTTCAGTCTGCTACCGTCGCTGGTATAAAAAAAAAAAAATACCACCAGTTCACTACAAATTCTAATGTCTCAGATCCTAAGAAGAAATCGGCGGAAGAAACTCAAAGGGCCTTTTTTTATCTGTCAATAAGTTTTACAATTATTAATTAGTTACAATGATACCTTTGAAATACTGAGCGGTAGCATTTCATTCCCAAGGTGTGTTATCATTTATAAAATCATTAATTATAATAACCTTTAACACACAAACGTCTTTTCACAACTTTTTTAAATTGTGATACACTATATATAGTACATTTTTGGACGTTTTCTGGGATCCTATTGTAAAAGCGTACACATTGACCCATAAAAGAATTACGGACTCGATGCAGTCGAGTTAAAGGCGCAGCAAGTTTAAGCCTATTTCTTGTATTAATACTTATTATTAATATTTTTTCTAACATACATCACATTTTCATAAATGTATTGAGAGGCAACTGTCAAAATATTAATTTCTTTAAACTTTTCTTGTAGTGAATCTTTTAAATTAAAATTCGTTGTTCAACTTAGAAAGATTTAAGCATACAGACACCGGAGGCGACATTTTTTATACCAAGTAATGAACAAAATGTTACCCTGTTCTAAAATGTTAAGTGGATACACATATTTTAAATTTTAA
>JAKGSA010000196.1:0-10669 GCA_033558755.1 Philaethria dido | reverse complement strand
TGTAGTATTCCGTTTTCGGAACCACCACATTTTTGGGAAAGGATGGGTGGGAATGGGAAAACCTGGCTTACATGCCATCGAACCGGAACACATCATAAGATATTTGGCGGTTCGTCTTTGACACGATAGTGGTCGCGAGCCAGACGGAGGACGAACCTCCTACCACCAAAAAAATTTTAAGTGCCTTATAAGTGTACTTTTTTTTGTATTAGTTGAAGAAATGTTAAATGATTCATCCTTGAAGAAATTTTACTTTAGTATTTTGTTATATTATGCCCAAATTACACAAAATCTTTATATGTTTTTCCTATAAAGTTGTATCTATTGCTATAAATTTGTTTAGTAGATCTTGAGACCTAGATCTTGATCTATAGTAATAATCCGTTCATTCTCACAAACTTTCGCATATATAAGCGCAGAAGCACAAGCGTGCGACTGTAAACGCGACATGTTGTGGGAGTTCAGGGAGTCCTCCTCAGAAATGTTAGTATTTTCATTTTCTGGGTTTGGTGAGCAAAGCGCGGCGTTAGGTTCCGCCACTCGGCGCATAATGCCTCCGATTCAGAGCCGGAATATGTATTATCCTCATTCATTTCCACCATTTTTTTCTATGTATCCTGTAATAGATAATTCTGTTCTCAACTTATCTGCAGTAATTTTAAAAACCTATGTTAATTTATCTTTTTTTTTCTAGGTAGAGCAGTACAATGAAGTACCAGAGAAGGAGTGCGTCATGAAACAAATGAACTTAGCCTGCTCATGCGATGAAACAATTATTATAAGTAAATTAAACCCTAATGTAGATGAATTTGTACCTAGTAGCAATAATAGTTCTTCTGATGCAAATATTAGAGTAGATTTAAATATAGATAATAAAAATATTCGTAAAATTAAGAAAATTGAAAATACTGAACCGTGTGATAAAAGATCACTGAAGGCTAACAGTGTTGGAACGTCATCCGTTGAGAGTTCAGACGAAATCAGAGAAATGAGGCAGAAATTAAAAAGTAAAATAAGCGATACATCTGACGCGTCTTGTGTTAAAGTTAAGAAAGAAAGGAATTTAGCGATTGCAATGTTAATAAAGTTGCACACACAACCGAACCCTGAAGAGAAACCAAAGCTTATTACGCCAGATTACTTTATGAAGGGTTTGTCGCAAAATGAAACTGATGAACAAAAAACGGAAGATACAAATACCAATTTGACCACAGATTACGGTCAAAGTGTTGGTATATTTAAGGAAGAATTAAATGACGCTACTTCAGTAGATATATCTACAAGTACAGACATACAGAAAACTGTTAGTGACAGTCCGATATCGATCTTAAACAATTCAAAGGAATCATTAAGTAAAGATATTAGAGAATCCATACAAAAAGTAGACGACTGGCTTAACCCTAAGACCGAATCTAAAGCAGTAACAAAAACTTCGCCTTCTAAACCTGCAGCATACTTTGGCCCTATAAAATTTAAGAGGAAAAGTATTAATAAGACCTTGTCACCAGTTTCTGTTGAAACTGAACGTAAAGTACAAAAAGAAAATGGCGTCTTTGTTCCATCGACATACGCAAGTGAACTGACCAAGAAATACGAAGAGAGGAGCAAACTAATGGAAAAGGTAAAAGAGAATATTTGGACTCTAACGGAGAAAGAATTAAAAGCCAGGGACGAGATCATTTTGAAAAAACGTCTAGAAACCAACACAGATTCGTAATCTGTGTTTCGTACTATTTCTCGCTATTTCCTTGTATTTCTAAGATTTAGTTTTATACTTTTGACTATTTTACAAAAAATGTGTTGTATCATTAAAATATTTTTTTTCATATACAACTAGAATATATTTAAAAAAGTAATTATCATTATTATTTTTTTTTAATTATAGCAACATTATATTATATTATAATCTATGTATATAGAAACATTAGGTAAGAATGACTCTTTTCTGTAGGAAAAGTAATTGTATTCAAATCGATGCTATTTTTGAAATAGGCTGTATAGTGTAGCGTTTTTTTGGTGGTAGGAGTTTTGTTCTCCGACTGGCTCGCGACCACTATCATGTTAAAGACGAACCGCTAAATATCTTATGATGTGTTCCGGTTCGATGGCATGTAAGCCAGGTTTTCCCCTTTCCCGCCCATCCTTTCCTCAAAATATGGTGGTTCCGATAGCGGACTACTATATTGTCCTCCCCTTCCATCTGTATCCTCTAGGTTGGCAACGCATCTACCACGTTTTGTCATACTACAGAATATATTGTTATTCAAAATTAAACTGTTAACACATATCATTTATATTGTAAATATAATGAATTTTTTTTGTATTTAGTATGTGAAATGACTTCGTCGAGGTAATGTATGAGACTTAAATTGGCATTAAAAATATATTTATCATTGTAACTTTACCAAAGATGAACTTTGGATAAAAATTATTTTAATAAAGTTTTTTCTTTATTTTAAATAGTGTGTTTGATTGTTTTTTTTAATTATTCTTTTTCCTTCAACTTTTTTAAATGATTTAACTTTCCTTGTTTCCTTGTTAGTCAAGTCCACGATTATATTAAATTAAAAATAAAGTTACATATTATTATTTCTATTCTTTGCTATAAATCGTTCAATCAAAAATCATTTTACTATGCAATCATAGGTATTGTCATTGGCAGTCCATACTATATACTACAGCGTATAGTGCGTATATGCGTTAATTTGAAAGCTTTAAGCAAGATTCTTTTGAGAAACAATTATGTCTGCCATAACTTTTTTTTAAATAAAAACTATGTTATGACTTTTTTCATACCTCTAAGATTATGTGTGGAACATTTCATTATAATCGGTTAAGTAGTTGGTGCAAAAGCGTGACAAACAAACTTACATTCACATTTGTAGTGTTAGTAGGTTTATCACTTACGATTATAATTTAATTCCGCAGTGACGTTTCTCCGAAAGTGGTCATATTTTTGCCAATTCTAACTTTTTTTTTCTTTTAGCTTCATACTGTATCCTGCACGTAACAGGGTACGCAGAGGGAACCAAAGAACTTAGTGTTAAGACACTCCTTTCTCTGTTTCATTTCATTTCCCACAGTTTCAGTTCCCCATTTTCCGCCGAATTCAACGCTACTTTGCCCTGCTACCAAAGCAAGTATGAAAATACGAAATATTATTTAATATTTTGATTTACTGGAGTGGGAATCGAACCCACAACCTATCGCGTTTACAGTCGCACGCATAAATTCCTCTGACAGGCCTCGATCTATGCTATTATTTATCTTTTCCCATTTTATATATAATCTGTATACATTGATGACAGTTGACAGTTGACTTTAAATTACTAATTTGTTTTGAAAAAGAGAAAGTAACGAAATTATTTCATTGTTTAACAATTTCTGTAACCGTTTAAATTAAATTTTATAAATATATAAAAAGTATTTACTTAAAGTTCTTACGCAGTTGTAGAAAAAAGGCATAGTTTTAACATTACACCTTATTGGAAATAAGATCTTATTTGAATACTTGCACTTTAATACGTATTTCTTTTCTATTAAAATAAAAATGGCTTCACATTGGACGACCAAAAACGCAATTCTACGAGATTTATCTGCAGCCCAGGGACGAGAAGTGCCAGTGGAAATGAATCGTACTGTAGTCTATAATGAAAAACCGCCAGCTTTAAATTATAACGAAGGTTAGTTATTCGACATGATAAATATAAAAAATTAAATATAGAAGAGAAGAAATTGCTTAGCAATCCATGGATTCACCGTGCGGGTGTCCATTGCGTAGCAAAGAGAGGAGTTTGGAGAGTGTCTGGGACTTACGACCCGACGTGTAGGTTTAAGGGGCCCCTTTAAATGGGCATTAACGTTCAACTCCACTGTTCGCGCTCCTCTCTCTACCTAACCATATTTTAAAAGATTCTACTAATGCCGTCTTTGAAATACGTGCTAAAATTAACTGATGATAGTTATATTAATAATTAAATTTTGTAATCGATATAAAAGGAGGTTTTAAATTGGGTTTTTTTTGTTTTACTGCTTAACTTTCTAGAGAGTGAACCATGTTTGATGATTCTTTTTTTATATGATAGCTAGCTGCTTTTGATGTGATCCCATTTAAATTTAGTTAAGATCTAACAAGTACTTTTTGAGTTGTGATGTTATTTTCTCATACATTTTATGTAAAATCAATTTTCTTTTCTATTAAAATTATATAGTTGTTAATACTGTTTTCAGACACTGAAGAGGAGTTTTACTTTAATTGTATAGGAGGTGGAGATTTTAATATTGGACCTGATTTAGATTTAATTCAGCAAATGTTAGATATGGTAAGGCCTCATAAATTGTCAGCTATTTACCAATTTACACCTTTAAGCCACAAAAAACAACTATAAAAAAACTGTTCCATGCTTTATCCTGCATAGCGATGTAGTCGGACGGAACCAGTAGTCAAATTACTCTTTACACTGAAATTTGTGACATTGCATGTTAACTGAGTGAACTCAATGCCACACTTTTGTTACCAAAGAGCAGGAATTGAAATAATTAATTGCCCTGAACGGAAATCAAACCCACAACCAGTTAACTATAAAAAATATACATTATGTTACAGGTTAGAGAAGTTAATATAACAGAAATCGAAGATCAAGACACTAAAAGTGATACAGTTATTGAAATCAGTAAAATTGATACACCACAATGTATTAACAATGAAACTATAATAACAAAAAATGCTTTAAAAAATAGTGACGTAAAAAATAAAGGAAAAAAAAATCGTAATGCAGCTATAGAGTCCCTTATAGCCATATATGGTTGTGCTCTTACTAACAATAATAACCAAGAAAATATTAACTCAATATCGGTAATAAATAATGAAATGTCTAATAATTCTATACCATATCCATTTAAAAGACCGACCATGTTTAAAAAGAAATCTCCCATTAAAAATATTGAAAATATAGAAGAAAATGAAAGTATAAGTAAATACAGTATGGATTTGGGGCCAGCAAAGTTTGTGCCGTCATCGTTTGCAGTTGAAACATATAAGAAATATGTTGAAATGAATAAAGCAAAGAAGGAGATTGATTATTTGAAATGTCGAGAGAGGTATGTATTTTATTATGTGTACATAAATCAATAATAAAGATTTTCTCAAAAGAAAAGAATTGACTTAAAATAAACTGCAATGAAATTGCTTGTTTGATGGAGGAGGAGATTCGTCCTCCGTCTGGCTCGCGACCACTATCGTGTCAAAGACGAACCACCAAATATCTTATGATGTGTTCCGGTTTGATGGCATGTAAGCCAGGTTTTCCCCTTTCCCACCCATCCTTTCCCCATAATGTGGTGCCCGATAGCGGACTACTACATTGTCCCCCCCTTCCATCTGTATCCTTTAGGTCGGCAACGCATCTACAACATCTCTGGTGTTGTAGATGTTCATGGGCGAAGGTAACCACTTACCTTACTTACTTACATAAAAAAAAAAAATTAAAAGTAAAATTATTACAAATAGCTCAGTTTCTTGTCAGATTTTCTCTTCCTTCTCAGTAATAATTTGTAGCGCAGAGGTATAAGCGTGCGACTGTAAACTCGACAGGTTGTGGGTTCGATCCCCACTATTGGAAATGGAATTTTTCATTTCCTGGGTTTGGTAACAAGTCAAAGCGCGGCGTTGAGTTCCGCCACTTAGCACGCAACGCATGCTATGCACTCAGTTATGATTATTATATTTTTTGTGTTTTTATAGAAAACGAGAAACAGTTGTATCTCCAACAATAAGTAACCAAGAATCAGATGGTTCAGAGCTTAAAGGTTGGTATAAATCTTTGCTTTTATCCGTGGTTCCATCAGTGTAAAATGAAAAGAAAAGACATGTTGGGTCTAGCTAATTCAGAGAACTGTCAACAATGTAACGTTACTGACGATATTTACCACTTATTGTTGGAATGTGTGCGGAATGAAGCGCTGCGACCACATTGGTTGAAAAGTTATAATATAGGTATGTGTAATAGTGTTCTTGCAAAACCGTTATCAAGTGACCCAAAATTGTTGACTGAGCTGATGGAATAATTAATTTTATGAATTGTACGGGGGTGACTTAGTCAGTGTCGTGAAAACTCCCAAGTTAAAAATAAAGAATTAAAAAAAAAAATCTTTGCTTTGTCTTTGGTTGGTATAAATATTAGGGTGTCCCATAAGTCTTTTCCTTTTCTTTGATGCAAAATGAATACATGATATTTGTTGTTTAAGGCTGATTTATAAAATTATATAGGAACGGTTTTGTTCTATAAGTCTTTCTCCATCTCTCAGCAAGCTTTATTATGCCATTTTTCTAAAATTGTTTAGGTTTACTTTTGAAATATTCATCTGGGTGCGTTTTTATTTCGCTTATGGATTTGAAAGATTTACCACGAAGATAATTTTTTAAAGCGAGAAACAAGTAATAATCGGAGAGAGCAAAGTCTGAGTGCGAAGAGTGAGGTAGAATGACCCAATTAAATTGTTATTTTTGCCTTACGGCGAACGTGGCGTTGGCCGTAAGGGAAAAATGCGGTCTTGCGTTGTCGTGATGGAATACGACACCTCGCCGATTCGCCAATTCTGGCCGTTTTTCTCCTATGGCGGCTTTTAATAGATCCAGTTGTTTGCAATATTTATCAGCATTGATCGTATCACTTAGCGGAAGAAGCTCGTAGTACACTACATCCTTCCAACCCCACCAAATGCACAAAATAACCTTCTTAGGTTCTATTATCTATTTTCTTTAGGCCCATCGCGTTTTCGTTGCAAATTAGGACATAAAATCCAGGTCTCGTCGCCAGTAACCAAACCCCTTATAAAAGAATTTCTTTCGTTTCGCTGAAGAAGCAAATCGCAAGTGGAAACGTTAAAAAGCGACCGGCCTTCGTCAATGTGTGTGGAACCCAAACTTCACATCGATGTGCATATCCCATCTTGATTAAATGCTTATGTATCGTTGTTTTAGGATTGTTAGATGCCTCCTCTATCTCAAACACACTATATAACGGATTTTCAGCGACCACAATCTTGATAATGTCCGTATCCGTTGTTGTAGGGCGGCCGCTGCGGTCTTCATCTTGTAAGTTAAGATTGCCATTTTTAAAATTCTTAAACCAATTGCTGACGGTCCTAATAGTCGTAGCATCACTCCCGTAAACCCTATAAATATGTCTTTTGCACTATTGCCTTTTTAAAGTAATGAAACATGATATGCCGTAAATGTTTCTTTTGGCTCTCCATGTTAAAATGCGTAGAAAAAAATTAAAAAGAGACTATTTCATCAAAAAAATGTACTTTGATAGAGTTCTGGGATGACCGAAACCGATGCCATAAACAGCTAAAAGATAAGCTTGCATAGTAATTTAAACACAGTCAGTTAATCATTCATATCGAAGCGCGGAAGAAACTTATGGGACAACCTAATATTATAATGTATTACTTTAACGCCTGTCGTGGCGCAGAGGCACAAGCGTGCGACTGTAAACGCGACAGGTTGTGGGTTCGATTCCCATTCCAGGAAATGTTAGTATTTTCATTTTCTGGCTTTGGTAACAAGGCAACACGCCGCGTTGAGTTCCACCACTCAACACGCAATGCCTCAATTCGGCGGAAAGTGGGGAACGGAATTGTTGAAAGAGCCTTAACACTAGATTCTCTGGTTCTCTCTGCCTACACTGCTATATGCGGGATACAGCGTGAAGTTCAAAAAAAAAACTTTAAAATGGGGAACTGAGTGTTTTGGACACTAGGTTCTTTCTAATATATATATATACTATATATATATATATGTGTATATATATATATATATATATATATATATATATATATATATATATATATATATATATATTATTTCCAGGTATGATTTTCTGGTTCACCACAACATAGACATCTTTAACAGGAGAATGTAAAAGTTTGTCAAGTAATATGTGTACACAGTAAAGAAGATGCGCCATGAGAAATAGTTGAAAATAATGAGAAATAAAAGAACAGTTGTTTCTAACTGTTGCTCATATATATTAGTTATAGAATAGATTGTATTAACATAGAATTGAATCAATAAAGTTATACGAGTATGTTAAAGTGAAGAAGATTTCTTCTAAAATAAAAAATAATAGCTTAGTTACTTCCTTATTACATTAGCTACCCGCCAGTGATAGCTCCATCAAAACCGATCCAGCTATTTCAAAGATTAACCGGTACAAAACGGACAGACAGAGAAATATTCTAAAAATGTTATTTTGGTGTATGTACTGTAGATATATTCATATGAGTAGTAAAAGTGGTTATTTTAATATGCCATAAACAGACACTACCTTATATATATATATAGAAAGAGTATATATAGCAGATATATGAGTTATAGGCTAGGCATATTAAGGAGCAGGCAGCATATATATTACAGTTATATATATATATATATATATATATATATATATATGCATAGTTATCACATATATATATATATATATATATATATATTTATATATATTTTAACTCCCCCACGCTGTATTCCGCATCATAACAGGGCAGGCAGAGGGAACCCGGAGAACCGACGTGTTAATACACCATCTACCTTTCAACATTTCCTGCTGTCTACTTTCCGCCGTAATTGGGAGGCATTGCGCAAGTTGAGTGGCGAACTCTCAACGCCGCGCTGAATATTACCAAACCCTAGAAATGAAAACAAATTTTACATTTCGAGGGGGAATCAAACCCAGCCAACGTGTCGCATTTACAGTCTGACGCCTGTGCCTCTGGGCGCCACGATAGGCGTTATTAATGATTAATAGGAGATATTGATCAGTGTCGAGGAGTAAAAAAATGGAAATCAAAATGGTAAAAGAGAACGGAGTGTCTTTAACACTAGATCTCTTCGGTTCCCTGTCTACTCCTTATAGCTGGGCACCTTGAGGGATCTAAGGTGGCGGACCCCAAAAGGGGTCAACTCTGCATCCCCAGGCAAATTAGCCACTCTTCTTATGTTTCTAAAATGTATTACGCAAAGTAACTGATATGATACAATCCTAAACTCAACAAATACTGTTGGTTTCATCTTAACGAGTTGCACACAATTCAACAGCTGCCCTCTCTGGTCTATTCTTAAAGCAGATATGGGATGCCAGCGTGAAGCTAATTTTTCCAATTGGCTGTGTATGTATTAAGAAAGGGCGTAAGTGCATGAATATAAATGCATTTCTCATGTATTTTTATATAATAAAGTTTATTTTTTATTAATATTTGTGTTATTTCTTTTTTATTAATCCTCAATTTGAAAAAAAAATGTTCCTTTGCCGTGAAGCTCAAAAACCACTTCTATTTTGAAAAAATCTATCTTTATAGTACTAGGAATTATAATTATGTACTTCTCTATATAAATCTAATAACGCAAATAATTAATAAAGAACAAAAAACCCGACTGAACTAATTCTTCAAATGAAGGAAGCAAATACAAATAAAGTAAGCTATAAAAGCTAGTTATGTGTTATATATTTGAAATGCGCTAATTAAGTCCTCTCATTTGATACCCCACACGGTACCCATAAACGATTTTTTTGTTTTTATCAGGTTGTCCCATAAGTTTCTTCCGCGCTTCACTATGAATGATTAACTGGCTGTGTTTAAATTATTACGCTTTACGCACTTATTAGCTTTTAGCTGTTTATGGCATCGATTTCGGTCATCCCAGAACTCTTTCAAAGTACATTTTTTTGGTGAAATTTTGGAAAGATGGCATAATAAAGCTTCCTGAGAGATGGAGAAAGAGTTATAGAACAAAACGGTTCCCGCATAATTTTATAAATCAATCTTAAACAACAAATATCATGTATTCATTTTGCATCAAAAAAAAGGAAGACTTATGGGACACCTTAATATTTATGACGTAATTGCCTCTAGAGGGCGCTATATTGAATTAAATGTGACGTCACACATCTAAGAGTATCAATACCTATCTAACGTCATCTTTATTATATAATTCGGTCCATGGGGTTTGGAAGATATGAGGTAATAAAGAATATTACAAACATCCATGATACCCGCGAAAAACAACCCTCCTCGGACATTCGGGTAATAAAAATGCGAAAAACCTATAAAACATGTCCTTCAAGTAAATAGTTGTAGGACTATATGATGCAGTGGTTAAAAATGCAGTCATAATATTACTTAGCAAATACTCAATCATCAAGGTTCGATGGCATGTAAGCCAGGTTTTCCCCTCTACTACCCAGGGTGGGTTCCCCAATATGTGCTGGTTCCGATAGTGGACTACTACATTGTCCTCCCATTCCATCTGTATCCTCCAGGTCGGTAATGCATCTACAACATCTCTAGTGTTGTAGATGTTCATAGGTCGGCGTTGAGTTCCGCCACTCAGCACGCAATATCTTAATTCGGCGGAAGGTGAGAACGGAGTGTCTTAACACTAGGTTCCTTCTGCCTACCCTGCTATATGCGGGATACAGCGTGAAGCTATGTATTAATACGTTACAGCCAATTCATAAAAGTCCTACTATTTAATTGTTTCCCCTAAAAACTTTTTGAACCTAGAACTACTGCTAGACGCACAGAAACTGCGCCACGATGGTGATGCTTATTAATATTTTAATAAGTTCTTTGCACTTTTGTTTTATCATTTCTAAATGTAAAGGTA
>JAKGSA010000195.1:149315-266181 GCA_033558755.1 Philaethria dido | reverse complement strand
TAATGAAAAAGTACACATAAAACAAAATTAAAAACAAGCCATAGTTACATTTTTAATTTTACGACTTATCCCAGCTTTATTTCGCTGTTTGAATTACGGGCCATTATAGCGTACGGTCGTTTTAAACCTATATTCGTAGTCACGTCAGTTGTCATAAAGCTGTCCGGGAAACGGTAATATTGTTGTGATTTGTAGATCTGTCGCACCCACTTTCAGCTAATTGAATAAATTAACAGGCGAATTTATTTTAAAATTATCTCCTTTATGTCGTGTACACGTTTTAAGTTTGCCTTTGATTTATGTTTTGCATAACTTTGAGTAGATTAGTGTAATTTCTCTTTTTTTTTTTACAATTTCTTCAGCCTTTATTCTGTATAGCCAGGGTATTTAGAGAAAACGTAGTGCCTAAACACTTCTTAGCTTTCTGCCCGAAATAGAGACATAAAAGACTTTATGTATTAAGTGGCGGGACTCAACATAAGCTTTGTCTTACCGGAGCTAGCTAATGAAACTAGTTGGAAATATAATCTTTACCCTAAGCGATACATAGTACTAGTACGTCACGATGGCGTCAATAGATTAATGTAAGTGATAATAGATATTTAAACTGTAAAGTTAAATAAAGGTGGAAAGCAGAGAACTCAATGTTTTGTGAATACAAAAACCAAATTATATAGAAATCTCATATATATTCTTTTTTAATTTAATTACTTAATATAAAAAAATGCGATAAGTATATATAATAAAAAATACATATATAATTTATGCTTCTAACCCTACCTACCTGTTTACATGAAGTGCGTAGTACGAGTTACGCTAGCGTGGTCTTGTTCAAACGCCCTTAGCTGTGCCTACACCCTGTCTATCTAGACCTAGCCTATAGCTAGAGTAGAGACTAGCTTCACTTGTTTTATTAAAACAACATCAAAGCGAATTCGAGATCCTCACGTAATAGTTCACGCGTCGTGCAAATATATTAAGGAGTTTAATTAATGTAGGAAGAAAGATTTAGTTTAATACTTTTACATATATAGCTTCACGCTGTATCCCGCATATAGCAGGGTAGGCAGAGGGAACCTAGTGTTAAGACACTCCGTTCCCCACTTTCCGACAAATTAAGGCATTGCGTGTTGAGTGGCGGAACTCAACGCCGCGCTTTGCCTTGTTACCAAACCCAAGAAATGAATACTAAATTTTACATTTCCTGGAATGGGAATCGAACCCACAACTCTTTAATAATACAACTTTGTAATAAACTAAAACTTTGTAATAATACGTATTCTAATTAACCAAGCAGTTAAATTAACATCTGGAGAAATAATTGTACTGTTAACTTGCCTGGAAACACTTTTTTAACTCATAAAGGAAGTGCGTAAATGCCATCTATGTGAAACAGATGGACATTGTGCGTCAGTGGTGATATCTGTAGATTAAATGAAATAAGGTCATCATGACGCAGTGGTATAGTGACTGATTATGAATGCGATTGTAGTGGATTCGAATGCTTGTAAGATAAAACGCGGCGCTTACTTCCGCCACTTAGCATGTAATTTATAGATTTCGAGTGGGAAGTGGAGTGTTTTATTTTAATATTAGATTCTCTTTTTCTGTTATGGGAAAAAACGCTATAAAAAATAGGTTAATAAGGTTCTTGTGCTTTCACTGGTAACGTCAATTTCTTTCTTTTTTTTTTAACTTCACGCCGTATCCCGCATATAGCAGGGTAGGCAGAGGGAACCAGAGAACCTAGTGTTAAGACACTCTATTCTCTTTCAACATTTCCGTTCCCCACTTTCCGCCAAATTGAGGCATTGCGTTTTGAGTGGCGAAACTCAACACCGCGCTTTGCCTTGTTACCAAACCCAAGAAATGAAAATACTAAATTTTACATTTCCTGGAGTGGGAATCGAACCCACAACCTTTCGCGTGTCTTATGGATAAGAATACTATTATTGATAAAATTTTCAGATATTTTACTAAAATAAGAGTAATTCGGCGGTTTAACAAGCTAAAACTTTCCATACAAAAAACTTTATTCATCATACATGACAAATAAAAAAAATAATCGTTTAATAGCCATAACAAAAATTTGAGGTATTTTATAGTAACGGCTCTCGACCCTGTCTCCGATAGCCGCTATCGAGTAGTTCCGGGAAGATAAACGTACGACGCCGACGCGTGCCCAATACAACAATTATTATAAATATATATAAATATATATATTTTTAACTTCACGCAGTATCTCGCATATAGCGGGGTAGGCAGAGGGAACCAGAGAACCTAGTGTTAAGACACTCCGTTCTCTTTCCACATTTCCATTCCCCACTTTCCGCCAAATTGAGGCATTGCGTGTTGAGTGGCGGAACTCAACGCCGCGCTTTGCCATGTTACCAAGCCCAAGAAATGAAAATACAAAATTTTCTGGAGAAAACATTTCCTGGAGTGGGAATCGAACCCACAATCTGACGCGTTTACAGTCGCACGCTTGTGCCTCTGCGCCACGACAGGCGTTATAAATATATATGTATTAGTATATTTTGTATTTTCTTCGAATAGCATGATAGGCAGAGAGAACGTTCGTTTTCCACTTTCTGTCGAATTCAAGGCATTGCGTGATGATTGGAGGAACTCATAGCCGCGCTTCTTTTTTTTTTTTTTTTATGGATACCGGATGGCAAACGAGCAGAAGGACCGCCTGATGGTAAGTGGTTACCTTCGCCCATGAACATCTACAACACAAGAGATGTACTAGATGCGTTGCCAACCTAGAGGATACAGATGGAAAGGGAGGATAATGTAGTAGTCCGCTATCGGAACTACCACATTTTGGGGAAAGGATGGGTGGGAAAGGGGAAAACCTGGCTTACATGCCATCGAACCGGAACACATCATAAGATATTTGGCGGTTCGTCTTTGACATGATAGTGGTCGCGAGCCAGACGGAGGACGAACCTCCTACCACCAAACAAGTCTTATAAATGCGAAAGTTTGTGTGAATGGATGGATGTTTGTTACTATTTCAGGCAAAAACTACTGAACATATCCAAATAAAACGTATACATAACTAATAGATTGTAATTTACGACGATTTTTTATAATTAGTCAACTTAAAAGGAGGAGGTACTGAATTCGACTGCATTTTTATGTCACCGCATAAGTTTTTAGAGTGAACTAATTTTGATAATTCTTTTAATTATGATAGTTAGGACCTGTAATATGGTTCCATTTAAATTAAGTTAAGATATGGCGAGTTTTTTTTGGTGGTAGGAGGTTCGTCCTCCGTCTGGCTCGCGACCACTATCATGTCAAAGACGAACCGCCAAATATCTCATGATGTGTTCCGGTTCGATGGCATGTAAGCCAGGTTTTCCCATTCCCACCCATCCTTTCCCAAAAATGTGGCGGTTCCGAGAACGGAATACTACATTGTCCTCCTCTTCCATCTGTATCCTCTAGGTTGGCAACGCATCTACAACATCTCTGGTGTTGTAGATGTTCATGGGCGAAGGTATCCACTTACCATCAGGTGGTCCTTCTGCTCGTTTGCCATCCGTTATCCATAAAAAAAAAAAAAGAGTAGTTTTTGAGTTATTCGTAATAATTTCACTTTTTAAAATCATAATAATTTATTCATAACATAATACGTAAGTATATAATTATTTATAAAAGTTCCAATTGCGTTACAATGAAATGAAACGTTATACTGTTTCTGTCAGTGGCTGTTTAATGTTAACTGTTTAATTAGCACTTCGGGCTCAGTTGTTAATTAAATACAATTACATAATTACAGCTTCAAAGCCGACAATATGAAGGGAGATACTAATAAATGTGTCTGTTATACATTTTTGATCTGTACATGATGTTTATATAAGACTCTATAATTATAATTATACTAGCTGTTAACCGCTGCTTCGCGGTCAATGGTTGACCATACTTCGTACATAGTAGTTGAAGGCTTTGAAGTAGCTAGATTTTCAAATTTATTGAGAAACATTCAAGTCGGCCACAATATTTTTTTTAATTAAAAATCTTATGTCCCTTTTAATACATACATAGCTTCACGCTATATCCCGCATAAAGCAGGATAAGCAGAGGGAACCTAGTGTTAAGACACTCCGTTCCCCACTTTCCGCCTAATTGAGGCATTGCGTGCTGAGTGGCGGAACTCAACGCCGCGCTTTGCCTTGTAAGCAAACCTAGGAAATGAAAAAAAATCATTTCCTGGAGTGGGAATCGATTCTACAACCTGTCGCATTTACAGTCGCACGCTTGTGCCTCTGCGCCACGACAGGCGTCCCTTTTAATACCTCTAAGAATATGTGTACAAAGTTTCATAATAATGGATTGAGTATTTTTGGCGTGGAAGCGTAACAAACAAATTTACATTCACATTATAATATTAGTATGGATTAGGTATAATCACAAAATCTGTATATATTGCAGTCTATAAAGCAGATTTCCTCGAAATTTCTATGAAAAAGGGAAAAAACGGTATGTTAAGCTTAGCTATTAGTTTAGTAGTTATTTCGTATAAGAATAATAAACATACATACACACAAATTTTCGCAATTATAATATTCGAGAATTTAAAATTATGATATTGCTTTTCTAAATTGACTTCAGTAAGTAACTGATAATATCTAGAAATTGTCACTGTAACATTTTAATTTCCGTACCGACGTAACTTAATCTAACAGTATACTTATCTGCCTACATTATTATCAGCTTCACGCTATATCCCGCATAGCAGGGCAGTCAGGGTGAACCTAGTGTTAAGACACTCCGTTCGCCGCTGACCTCCCTAATTCGAGACATTGCGTGTTAAGTGATGGAACACCGCGCATTGTCTTACTATTTATGTATGTATGTATGTATTATGCCCTCGAGAGAATCGAACCCATTACCAATCGCGTTTATAGTCAGACGCTATCCCACTGCGCCACGATGGCCTGTATTTGTAGAAAGTTGGAACAGAAGAGTGTTTTCGTAATTTTGTAATCTATAAGGAAATGAGAAACATATTTTTGCTTAATTTATTATTAGGTGTTAAGAAAGTTAGAACAATAAGACATACATACATACATAACTTCACGCTGTATCCCGCGTATAGCAGGGTAGGCAACTATAAGAAGATATGTTTTGTTTAAACTTGTCCAGAATATGAGTTTGTACTGACTGACATTGCAATTCTAGTTATCAGAATTTTTCAATAGCCTTTTTTAGTACCTCTCATCATCAGCAAGAAGAAGAATCCTCGAAACTGAGGAATAGCGGTTTTCATAATTTGAAAGATTTCCGTAATACGTATCAAAGATAGAATAGAAATCAAAATTATTTTATTGATAATTAACAATTTAACAAAAAACGAACATAGACTACAAAGAAAATGCACTAAAAGTACAATTATTACGAATCACTCAAAAACAACTTGTCTAATCTTAACTAAATTTAAATGGAACCACATCACAAGCATTAGCTATCATATAAAAAGACATCAAAATTTGATCACAAAAAAATATAAATCATAAAAAAACACACTCGATTTGAGACCTTTTTTTTTGAAGTCGGTGAAATTATAAGTATATATATCGGTGAGTATGGTCGAAATTTAGATATTTAGTCATTGTTCGGATCGTAGAAGAGGATCAAATCTACAAAAGAAATATCTACCTATAGATATATAGTACCGTCCCTTCCCTTCCTAAGGTTTCTTGATCCTAGCGATGAGGGAGGCGCCTAGCAACGTGCCCGTATTATTTTCATTATACTGGTTTATATTGTAAAGTTATAAGAACTAACATTTTGTAAGAAAAATGAGATAAAAAAGCTAAAGTTTTAGCTGCTTTAAGCTTATTGCCACATAATATATTCTTTATTGCACTTTAAAAATTACAAACAAGTTAATAGTACAGAGTAGTAATTTGCAACGGTGGACTTATCTCTATAAGAGATAACTCCCAGCCAACCACTTAGTAGCCACTTAGTAGGGTTTTAAGGGAGAACACACTCTCCATTTTCCACTTTTTCCTTGAATTCGACGCATTATATGTTGTGGCGGACAATTGTTGTGGCAGTATTTTTAATATATGGTAAAACGTGTTACATTTGTTCTTATATTTAATGTAAGTATCTCTAATGCCTTATTATAATAAAAATTGACTTTCTGTATAAACTATATGCTTGTATGTCAATTCTCATACTTAATGTAAAATGTCGTCTGCATAATTTTAAAAAGCAAAAAGGGGTATCTAATGATACAAAAGCTACATAAACCTTCATGGATGAATATACTTTATACTTACTAAACATGTTTCTACATACGTATGTAGTGGCTGAATTTCAGCAACTAATGAAGACCTAGAGGCCATTGTTTCACAGTGGGACGGCGTCCGACTGTCAACGTGATGGTTCTGGGTTCGAATCTCACTCAGTTATAGTTATGATGATTAAATAATTATACTTAAATTATTTAAATTTTCCTGTTCTAGTAAAACGTTCGCGACGTGGCGTTGAGTTTCGTCACTCAACACGCAAATATAACACTCAATTGTCTCAAATTCTAATGAAAAGAGGAGAACGTAGTGTTTTAACACTTTGTTCTTTGGTATAAATCTCTTTGTGTTGGTAAATCCAAAAGTTACATTTTAATTTATTAACAAAGTAATATATCAAAGTAAATTCAGGCCCTGACCAATAAAGTGTAACTTAACTACCCACGTAACGTCAAATGAACACAATGAATAGACCATAAGCCTTTACGACGCACTATGCGCTAATGCTTAAATTGCATTCGAGCTGAAAACGAAAGGAATGGGTACCTAATGGTTTAGTTTTTTTTATATTTCACGCCTTTTTTCAGTCAATGAAAATCTAGTGTCTAGACACTCTGTATTTCACTTTTCGCCCGAATTGAAGATATTATGTGATAAGTGACAGAACTCAACGCAGTATTTTTCCTTAAAAGAGCGGAGATGTGAAAATAATATAATAAATTCATTCCCCTAAGAGTGAATTGAACCTACTACCTTTATAATGCCACGATGCCACTGCGCCATGTGTTATTCTGATGTACAAGCTATGTGATTGTAAAGTTTCATCTAAATCCGTTTAGTAGTTTTTGCGTGAAAGAGTAACAAATATCCAGACGTCATAAAACTACTACTAACGTATACCTCCACTGTCCGCGCTCTTCTCTCTAACCAGCCAAATTTGATATTTTAATAAATTATAGAGAGATTGTACCTCTCACGCCTATCTCTATCGCGTACAAATTAACTCTAAACCTATTCCTGGTTAGTTCGTTGGTTAGATCATAGTACTTGTTCACCTTGAAATAGCGATCTTTAGGAACACTTAAAAGTACTGTGGTAAAATACTCGTACAATATTCATTTATTGCGTTATCGTATCGTATTAGGTGGTAGGAGGTTCGTCCTCCGACTGGCTCGCGACCACTATCATGTCAAAGACGAACCGCCAAATATCTAATGATGTGTTCCGGTTCGATGGCATGTAAGCCAGATTTTCCCCTTTCCCACCCGTCCTTTCCCCAAAATGTGGTGGTTCTGATAGTGGACTACTACATTGTCTCCCCTTCCATCAGTATCCTCTAGGTTGGCAACGCATCTACAACATCTCTGGTGTTGTAGATATCTATGGGCGAAGGTAACCACTTACCATCAGGTGGTGCTTCTGCTCGTTTGCCGTCCGTTATCAATAAAAAAAAAAAAAAAAACATGACAATTTTGTCTTACGAATTTTCGATCAGGTCACGTGTCCTGACGGGAGTTTAACATTTTTTACCCGTCACAGAAAGTGCACAACGTCGTTAAAGAAGTTTTCACTTCAAAGAAATGCAAGCCGACTTATCAACTTATTCTCGCCTGTCACATACATATATATTTTGCTATAGGTCACGTAACAGTCAAAATATCCGCCATATTATCCTTATAATTAAAATATTATCAATTTTAGTATTGTGTACGGTAACATTAGTAACCGGTAACTGGAAATAAATTTTAATTGTTGAAACCTTGAACTTTACGAAATGAAGAACTAATTTACATATGTTATAGTATTTATTGATTAATAAAATATCAAACGAGATACAAACGGTGAATGAACTTAATGGTATGTAATTCTTAAATTTTTGCTTATTACTTTTTATGTGGGACAGGTTTTGTTGTATGAATTGCTTTATAGCTGAGCTTTGGGTGTATGTGTGACAAAAATACAGAAAAAAAATGTATTTTGTTTCAAAAATATAACATACATACATACATACATAGCTTCACGCTGTATCCCGGATACTCGTATAGCAGGGTAGGCAGAGGGAATCTAGTGTTAAGACACTCCGTTCCCCACTTCCCGCCAAATTGAGGCATTGCGTGCTGAGTGGCGAAACTCAACGCCGCGCTTTGCCTTTTACCAAACCCAGGAAATGAAAAATTCCATTTCCTGGAGTGGGAATCGAACCCACAACCTGTCGCGTTTACAGTAGCACGCTTGTGCCTCTGCGCCAAGACAGGCGTTAAAAATATAAGTATGAATAATTAAGATTTTAACAAAAAAAAAAACGATATCAAACACAATGAGCTAAAAGTGCATTTATTACAAATAACTCAAGAACTACTCATAAGATCTTAAGCTAACCAGTAGCTATCACACACAAATACATTACAAAAATACATTAAAAAATACAGTCGAATTATTAGTTTAAGAAACTCCAAAGCGCCCCATGGATTCACCATGCGGGTGCCCATCGCGTTACAAAGAGAGGAGTTTGGAGAGTGCCTGGGACTTACGACCCAACGTGTTCACCTCCACTGTACGCTCCTCTCTCTACCTAAGCAACTTTGAAAAGATCCTACTAGAGCAGTCTTCGAAATACGTGCTAGAAATGAACTGATGATAGTTCTAGAAAGGCCGAGATCTTTTAGTAGACTTATATCTCGTTCTAGTCAAGGAGAGAAAAGAGATGTTTTTTTACTAATGACATTGGTTATCTAATAGTAATATCTAGTCGAGACAAAATATGCAACAATAAATCAAATTTAATTGGTATATTTAATTATTGGAAGAAAAACTTCAAGCTATTACATCACAGTAAAACGTTGCCTTGACGATTTTAATCTATCCATGAGATTCCAAGAAGGTTCTACCTTCTACCTGTAAAAACTTTGAAATGGGTCAACTTAATTTATTCTCACATCTCACACTTCGATAGAACACCGAACCGAACAATGATTTTTTTACAGTCTGTTCTGACGTACTTTGCTCTATATGTTCAATTATCAACTTTAATGCGTTAGTATAAGGTTCAAAGTTCTTCAATTTTGTTGGTATTGGTTATGTAAAGCTTCTTTTTGTTAAGAGAATGAAGGAATAGGTTGGCATCGAATTTATAACTCCCTATTAGCTGGCAGTAACTTCGTGATGATTGCAGTCGTGTCCTAATGCATAATCCGATTTCAATCTTTATATTGCGCTCTAAATAATTTATTTATTGTATCTACGTGTTTTTAAAATACTAGTTGTTGAATTTAAATCAGTTATGGCACAGTAGATAGTGATTCGTCACTGTTTATCAGAAATGCAGAGGATGTTTGGGGGTTAAACATGTATTTTTGTACTTGCATAGCTTAACGCTGTATCCCGCATATAGCAGGGTAGGCAGGGGGAACCTAGTGTTAAGACACACCGTTCCCCACTTTTTGCCGAATTAAGGCATTGCGTGCTGAGTGGTGGAACTCTACGCCGTGCTTGGCCTTATTACCAAACCCAGGAAATGAAAAATTCCATTTCCTGGAGTGGGAATCGAACCCACAACCTGTCACGTTTACAGTCGCACGCTTGTGCGTCTGCGACACGACAGGCGTTTTTTTGTTAGAATAAAAATATCTCTATATGTATATTATTTACATTTCCTCGTTCTGAGCTAAGACAAAATGCGGCGTTGAGTTCAGCCACTTAAATACGTAATTTCTAGAATTCGGGTGGAATGCAGCGAACCGGGTGTCTTAAAACCAGGTTCTCTTTGACTACCCTGCTATGCAGGATAAAGTGTGAAGCTGTTTTTTCTTCAGTAAATTTTACTCTAATGATAATCGACATCCAAGTTAGCAGAGACGCCTATAAAAATAAAATTCAGTTTTTATTAGTGTCTAACAGACGTCTGGCTGTAATTGTTCATGTAAAACAAAAATGTAAAACATATCATTTATTTAAGCCCAAAGACGTTTTTTTTACAGTTTCTGCCACACAACAGGCTAGAACCTAGCGTCAAGATACTTTGTTCTCCTTTTTACGCTCGGAAATTAAGACATTGCACGTTGAATGGCGTGACTCAACGCCGCACTTTGTTTTACCAGAGCTGGGAAACTATATTAATTTACAGTCAAACGCTGTCCCATTGCTCCGGTGGTATCTTTTTATATATATTCTAGACTAATCGTAGACTAAAATTCCGTGTCCGTAGAAATTCGAGAAATCCTCTCTTATTGCTCCCCTACATTCCCAAAGGACCCTATATGCCAAACATCAGACTTCTACTTCTACTACTACTTGTGGCCAGGCGTGGCGCAGAGGCAAAAATATGCGATTGTAAACGCCAGGTTGTGGGTTCGATTTCTACTCTAGGAAATTAAAATATTAAATATTTACAATTACAATTATGAATATTTAATATTTTCATTTCCTCTCTCTGGTAACAAGGCAAAGCGCGGCGTTGAATTCCACCACTCAGCACTCAATAGATGAATTCAGTGAAAAGTGAGGAATATATGATGATATACTCCTCACTGACTATGATCTCAAGTTCTCTCTGCCTTCTCTGCTAAGATACGGGATACGGCGTGAAGCTAAAAAAACGTACTTCCATGTCCAATAGCCTGTAGCCTTGTCTGTCAGTCACTGAGTAATGCAACCATTGTATATGTATCGATTCTTTTAATTTTATAATATTATTTAGTTAGTCATTACCCAGGTAGTTAGATTACCATAATAGAAATAGAGCTATGTGGCCAGTATATAAAACTAAATCCAGCCACCTAACGGTGTATAATGGGATGCGGTGAATGAAAGTTAAAAGCCTTTGCATGTATCGGCGAAATGGTTTTATTAACCACTGTATTAAACTAAAAGCGCTTATAGTGTTTTTTTATTATTTTTTTATATGGGTAGAGAGAATTGAGTCTAGCTCTCCGTTTTATGTTATGTGAGTTCATATATTTGGACAGCCTCATGCTTTTTTTTGCATAGCAGGGTAAGAAAGAACGTAGCGCCGAGTTACTCTAGTCTTTGCTTTCTACCAAATTTCAAAACATTGCGTGATGAGTGGCGGAACTCAACGCCGTGCTATGCCTGAATGAGAAAATTAAAATTATTTAAATATTCCCCGAGTGAGATTCGAACTCACAATCGTCATGTTTACAGTAAGACGATATTTCACTGCGCCACGGAGACCTCTTGATAATTTTTAGTGAAAGGCTACAATGAGTAACTTTGCTTTATACTTGTAACATTTTGCATTTTGGAAGAAATTATTTAAATTGATATCAAGTACCCCACTTTTGAACAGTACATACATACATACTCGTACATAGCTTCACGCTGTATCCCGCATATAGCAGTGTAGGCAAAGGCAACCTAGTGTTAAGACACTCCGTTCCTCCCTTTCCGCCGAATTAAGGCATTTCGTGCTGTGTGGCGGAACTCAACGCCACGCTTTGCCTTGTTACCAAATCATGAAAAGTCGAGAAATGAAAAGTTCCATTTCCTGGAGTGGGAATCGAATCCACAACCTGGCGCGTTTACAGTCGCACACTTGTGCCTCTGCGCCACTACAGGCGTTATTCCTAGCGCATTTAAATAGAATTACACGTTTGTAAATGTATTAAAGTGATGGATGATGCTAGATGGATAGGCGTGTAACTGTCGATAATAAAATGGACGATGCAATATGTGTCATGATAAAATTGCAATGTAGGTAACGTCATAGATATGCTATGTATAGGTATTACGTTATTACTTAGGTGTTATGTATATGGATATAAATGCTTTTGGAAGTGTTTGTTATTTTATTAAGCTTTTAACTCAATTTAAAAAAAGGAGGTTCTCAATTCGACTTTTTTGTTTTTTGTGTGTTACCTCCATAACTTTTTTTGAGTGATACAGCTTTGTATCTTTTTTTAAAATTGAACTTGGATAAAATGCTATATAAAGTAACATTATTACGAATAACTCACAAACTACTCGTTTGATCCTAACTAATTTTAAATTGGACCTAATCAGAAGCACTAGCTTTCATATAAAAAAGTCATCAAGATTTGTTCAAAAATCTTCCTTTTTTCAAGACGATTAAAAATTCTAACTTGTTGGACGCGATATCTGGTTTCTGTATTATAGTGCTACCCGTTGTACCCACTACAGCTGTTAGGGACAGAATTATTGAAAAATCACACATTAATTGTATATTTTAATTTCATAATTTGATCGATGCGAGTAGAAGTTGATGAGCGAAGCAAATAGGAGGCAGAGCTGAGCGGACTGTAAACACAATAGGTTGTGGGTTCGATCCCATTCAGGCGAAGATTATATTTAAATCGTTTACATTTCTCCGCTCTGGTAAGAAAAAGCGCGGCGTTGAGTTCCGCCACTTAACTCTTAATGTCTTGAAAAAGGCTTAAAGCAGCAAACAGTGTCTTAACTCTATGTTTTTCAGAATACTCTAATGAAGCGTGAAGTTGCCACCTAGTAAGTAATATAAGTAATAATTTTAATTTTCTCATGTACAACTTCGTTAAAGTTAATTATAATTATTATAATATATAAAAATGTATACAGTATATGTGATTGTCCGCAGGTGGTGAGGTGGTTTTCGAGGGGCGATGCTGGGCGGGGCGGCGGGGGGCGCCCGCTCCCGCCCGCCCACTGACCTGCAACAAGGTATAGTTATCAAGTAATTGTTATTATTTTTTATGTGCTTTTATGTAATTTTGTAATTTTAACGCCTGTCGTGGCCCAGATGCATAAACCTGCGACTGTAAACACGACAGGCAGTAGGTTCAATTTCCACTCCAGGAAATTGATTTTTTCATTTTCCTGGGTTTCGTAACAAGGCGAAGCGCAGCGTTGAGTTCTGCCATTCAGCACGGAGTGTCTTAACACTAGGTTCCCTCTGTCTACCCTGCTATATGCGGGATACAGCGTGAAACTATGTATGTATGTAATGTAAATTTAAACAGTGTAAGCTGACCATCTTTCATACAAAAACTGGTCTAGATGAAACTACAGTAATATAATCTATAAGTATATCAGAATAACACATAGATTGCAATTTATAAAGATTTTCTGTAAAAGAGGAACTGAGTTTTAACTTGAGTTCCTCGCCGGCTCTTCTCAAAACTGCCTTCCAAGCCGGTGATAGCTTCCGATAGGACTGACACTCCTAACATCTTTTGTAAATTGACGAATAAAAAATGCTTGTAATAATAGCCTATTTGAAAGAATATTTTGATTTTCATTTGGGTCATACTGTAACAATAAGTAAGTAATGTACAGTAATCAAAAGTTATATCAATTATCTATGCTATGACAAGCTAAACAGAGTATAGGTTCAAATCCTACTAAATTTCGAAATATTTATGTGTATGGTTTTATATATCTAAATTTATTGTACGTAATAAAAATTAATACTTTTTATACAGGTGTGACGAGGTTTCCTTTGTATTCCTTGTTTCCGAATCAAGGCGGGAGGTCCACACAGATTCATAAAGGTAAGAATTGTTTTTTTATTATACTTAATTCATTTTAGTTATTATCTTTTGGCAGAATTTTATTAAAAGTACCTACATTCGTTTACAAATGTAGTGTTTTAAACTGAAATATATATTTTCTTCATATTTCAATAGTTTTATTTTAATCAAAATTGCGTGAAGATTAATAAAAAAATGACTAGAATTGATTTATTTTAATATTACTTTTGTGTATTGAAACAAATTTTAACTTTTAATTGTTTGTGCAATCTAAAACCTAAGCTTTTCGAAACACGCTTTTCTAAAATATTTTGCTTATACTAAATATGCGATTGGCACTTAAAAGAACAGTGATTAATAAATAGTATTCTCTTTTGCCAAGCGATTATTCTTTGAAATAATCTTTGGATAACAATAACTTGAATAAAACACTACAGTGATTTTAACAACAGAAATAAGTTGTAATAGGCGTATAAGTATTAACCAGTAGGTATACCTACTATATATTATATATAGTACGTTTTTTTATTTCTCCTACAAACTACGGAGTGTTCCGACACTATACTCTCTATCTCTCCTTAAATTAAAAATATGTAAAACAATAATTTAATTTTTTTTTTACTCTCTATCTCTCCTTAAATTAAAAATATGTAAAACAATAATTTAACTAAGCTTAAAGTTGTTATAACTGGATAGTAATTACTTTTATTTCACAGTCGCTTGTTACAGGCACAATTAGAAAGAGAAGCCTCGGGCTTACTAGGTTACGTCAAATATGTATGAACGATAAGTGTATTATAAAATTGATAGAATGTGCTTACGTATTGTAATCGTTTTGTAATGGTTATTTCAAAATTAATACTATTGTTGTTGTTAAATAGAAGTGTTTGGGTCTGACTGTAAAAGCGACTGGTTGTCGGTTTGATTCCCACTCGGGGGCATGATTGTATTCAATTCTCTGGTAAGGCAAAGCGAGGCTTGAGTTCCGCTTCTCAACACGCATTGTCTCTAATTCACGTCGAATGTAAAGAACGGATTTTCCTGACACCAATTTTCTCTGACTACCCTGCTATGCAGGAGAAGGCATGAAGCTGCAAAGATTTGAACATAGCAGAAGAACTCATGCTTCTTGAAATACGTCGTAGAAATACAAGGTAATATAACATTATGGATAAAGAAAATACGAATATATTATAAATATAATTAAGATTTAAAACAAAAGAAAACTGACTTCGAATAATTAGCACTAAAAAGTTAAATTTTAAGAATAATTTAAAAATTACTAGTCTATATAATGTACGTAAGTGTTGACTACGTTAGAAGGTATTGGCTAAAAGAGAATCTTCAACATTGGTTGGTATCGGGAACGTTGTTGGTAAGTGGAGAACGGAGTGTCTTAACACTAGGTTCTCTCTGCCTCCCCTGCTATATACGGGATACAGCGTGAAGCTATGTAACACGAACATGAAGCTGTGTATTATGTACGAGTATGATTTTCGTGTGTATGGTAGGTATCAGTAATAAGTTATGAGATAATATTGTAACATACAAAAAAAATAATAGAAAAGAGAACCTTCTCAATTTTTTGAAGTCGGTTGAAAAGTGAATTCCACAACAAATTAAGAATTGAATTTCCTAACAAAATAAGAAATACATATACAAAGCGATAATTCAAAGATGCTATCAACAATTACACAGATCGGTGTGACTGACGCGTGTAACGTAACGTGACGGACGGACGGCTTGCTCGCCTAATGTGCGGATCTGGGTACCGAGTGACACCAAATGCTCAAATTATTTAAGTTCTCATATAGAAATTATGTTTTGGTACTGTTTTCTTTTGTTTTTGTTAAATTTTTGTATCTATTTACGTGGTATATGTTTTGAATAAGAAAGCGAATAACGGAATATCAGGATACTAGTTCTCTGCCGGACTCGTTTCTGTTTAGGGAAAAGACCGTGAAGTTGGTAGAAGGTATAGAGAACATTTAAAACTGAACCTGAAACCTAGTGTTAAGACATTCCGTTCCACACTTTCAATGAATTGAGGCATTGCGTGCTAAGTGGGGGAACTGCGCTTTGCCTTGCACCAAACCCAGAAAATGAAAATACTACACTTTCATGTTTTCTGGAGTGGGAATCGAACCCACAACCTGTCGCGTTTACAGTCGTACGTCTGTCGTGGCGCAGAGGTCTGAACATAAATAGAATTATGTTTAAATATAGATGTCAACGGCAATCGTTCTCAAGGGAATGTTTTATATTTAAAATTTAGGTGCCTCCCGGGCCTTAGCACAAAGTGCGACGCTGGGAACTTAATGTCTAAGGAAATGAAGCAATTAAACAGATGCAGGGAAAAAGAGGCCTGTCGTGGCGCAGAGGCTCAAGCTTGCGACTGTAAACGCGACATGTTGTGGATTCTATTCCCACTACAGGGAATGAAAATATTAACTTTTCATCGCTCTGGTAATAAGGCAGAGTGCGGCGTTGAGTTCCGCCGCTCAGCACACAATGCCTCCTTAATTTTAACAAAATAAAGAAAATCTATTTTAAGCACGTGCAATAAAAAGTGCAATTACAGATAACTCAAAAACTACACATAAGATGGAAATTAAATTTAAATGGGACCTTAGAAGCGGTAGCTATAATATAAAAAAGGAATCATAAAAATCAGTTCACCCAGTATCTATTCACGCATAAAAAATACAGTCGAATTTAGCACCTCCTTTTTTTTCGAAAGCCGGTTATAAAATAGTGATTGTCATGATAATTCGGCGGAAAGTGGGGAACGGAGTGTCTTAACACTAGGTTCCCTCTGCCTACCCTGCTATATGCGGGATACAGCGTGAAGCTATGTATGTATGTATGTATTGTCATATTTTTTTTAATTTATCCTTAGAAAGCCCTTAAAATCATATCTAAATATCGATTTGCGGTTAGTTTGTGGTTTAACTGTCATAGCCAAAGCTCTTCCGCGTAATTTTGAATAGGGTACACCACGTTCGTAGGTACATCATATTTGTCTTTACTTAGGAACTTATATCTCTTAGTTTAAAAAAAAAAATAGGTAACAAGGCAAAGGGCGGCGTTGAATTACGCTATTCAGCATGCAATGCCTCAAATTCGGTGGAAAGTGGGGAACGGAGTGTCTTAACACTAGGTTTCCTCTGCCTACCATGCTATATGCGGGATACAGCGTGAAGCTATGTATGTATGTATGACAAACAACAAATTATTACTATCAAGTGATAACGCTCTATATCTTCAACAGAATGAAAGAAGTTAATGAGGCTAATAAAACATATTTGGTCCATTAAGATCGTTATATACGACACACATATGGTACTACAATACAGAATAGCGTTTGTTTTTGTAACAGTATGGCGCCTTCTTATACTAAAGTAACTGTATCCCGCGACTTCGTTTGCCTATGAAACATAAAATACCTTTAAACATATTTAGAAAACGTATAAAAATTTAAAAACGTATAAAAAGTTATCAAACCCAGGAAATGAAAAATTGCATTTCCTGAAGTGGGAATCGAATCCACAACCTGTCACGTCTACAGTCGCACACTTGTGCCTCTACGCCACGACAGGCGTTATACGTGGCGTGTACTTTACTAACCGATTTTAAAAAAGTAGGAAGTTCTCAATTCAACTGTATTTTTGTATGTATGTTACCGCATAACTTTTTACTGGGTGAACCAATTTTGGTGATTCTTTTTTATATGGCAGCTAGTACTTCTGATGGTCCTATTTCAATTTAGTCGATATCGTACGAGTAATTTATGAATTATTCGCAATAAGTTGTCTTGTATTGTTAAAATTATTTATTATGCTTTTTAGTCGCGTTCCTAATTGAATAATAACTAAGCGTTTAAGCTAGATAACTTGTGTATTTTTCAATATATCTGCCAATTCCCGTATGCATCGTCTTACTCTAAACATAATGAAAAAATACATCCAATGGAGCGAAAATAATTAATAGAAATTAATAAGGAATCACACAACTCTTCTTTACGAAAAGAGCAAAAAAGTCAATAGCACGGGAGTGCCAGCAGAACTGAAAACTTGAATATTAACGTAGTGCATTCTTGATATTTTGGAATATTTATGGATTAATTGCTTTAATTATCAGTATAAAAGTACTATCGTTTATGTGGTAAAATACAATTTAATTAATATTGCGTCACATATACAAATATCACAATTTTGACAATTTCGTCTTACGAATTTCCGATCAGGATGACGTGTCCTGACGCAATTTTAACCCAAAAAGTGCTCTACGCCGCTAAAGAAGTTTCCACTTCGAAAAGCGCGCATTCTGGCGTGTTTTAAGATTATTTAACAATAACCTAAATAATTCAATTGACGTAAATTAAATTTAAATCCAAAACCGACGGTTGCTAAAACAAATCTCAACTATAAATTTTATCTAAAAGAGATCTATTTAAATATATATGTGTCATACTGAACTATTATAAAGGCGAAAATTTGTTACTATAACATCTATCCTTATGTTTGTTATTCTTTTACGCAAAAACTGATAAACAGATCTAAATAAGACATTTAACGTCTGTCGTGGCGCAGAGGCACAAGAGTGCGACTGTAAACGCGACAGATTCTGGGTTCGATTCCCACTCTAGGAAATGTTAGGATTTTCATTTCCTGGGTTTGGTAATAAGGCAAAGCGCGGCGTTGAGTTCCGCCACTCAGCACGCAATGCCTCAATTCGGCGGAAAGTGGGGAACAAAATTGTTGTAAGAGAACGGAGTGTCTTAACACTAGGTCAGGTTCCCTCTGTCTACCCTGCTATATGCGGGTTACAGCGTGAAGTTAAAAAAAAAATTATAAATATTTTAGTTACTATTAGTTAATTAGTTATATACATATATGTTATTATCACCGCCTAATCGCGGGCATAAGCATATATATAGAATTTCACAGTCTGCAAGACGCCCTAAAACCCGGCTCCTGGCTCGGGCATGACAAATGCAAGTCATTAAAGTGGTGAAACTGGTCTGATCTATTTGCGGAGGGAGCTACTCTTAATTACTGTGTCATTCGACTCCCGCGCACACAACATGTGCTTATAATCATATACGAACATACATATGAGTATGTTAAAAAATTTCATGTTCTCATTATTGTTTTTTTTTTCGTTTTATTCGATGAGTATAGTTGTTTCTTCAGATGTCTTAGAAGATTATTTATTTTGGTTAAGTTTGAGCGTGATTATGTTGATATGTCGACTTTTTTAACTTCACGCTGTATCCCACACGTAGTGTAGGCAGAGGAAACCTGACAATCTAGTGTTGAGACTCTGTTCTCTTAAGATTTCCGTTCCTCACTTTGCGCCGAATCCAGAAATTGCGTGCTGATTGATTGATTGATTGATTTAAGACAAAGTGTGCCGTTCAATATTGCCATTCCAGACGCAATGTCTATACTTTGGGCGGAAAGTGGAAAACGGAGTGTCTGGACACTAAGTTTGCACAGACTCTAAACACAAAAAGCAAATTGTGTGTGTGGGCAACGGAGTGCCTCAACACTAGGTTCCCTCTGCCTACCCTGCTATATGCGAGATACAGCGTGAAGCTATGTATGTATGTAAGTTGTATCCTATATTTGATACAAAGACGTTCAACCGTTTTTGTATAATCATGTTTGAATATTCGTTACATACAAACTCACATATTTATATTGTCTAAGTGCGTTTATTTTGTTATTACGATTACATTGTCTTGTGTGATTGATTGACGCGGTAATAATATGTCTGGGACCATTTGGTAAACGAAAATAGCATATCCTGAATTTGACACACGATAAGTCATAGAATGTATTCATATAATAATACCTTTGTGTTTAGAACTGTTTGGTTGGATACGGTGGTTGTAGGTTTGGAGTTTACTTGAAGTAGATATCTGTATTTATATTAATAATTATACAAACATTCATACATAGCTTCACGCTGTATCCCGCATATAGCAGGGTAGGCAGAGGGAACCTAATGTTAAGACACTCCGTTCTCCACTTATCGCCGGAGTGGGGCATTGCGTGCTGAGTGATGAAACTCAACGCCGCGTTTTGCCTTATTACCAAACCCAGGAAATGAAATTTTCGTGGCGCAGAACACAAGCGTGCGACTGTAAATGCGACAGGTTGTGGGTTCGATTCCCACTCTAGGAAATGTAAAAGTTATGTATATGAAAATAAAATATGAAAATACTATTTCATTTCCTGGGTTTAATAACAAGGCAAAGCGCGGCGTTGGGTTCCGCCACTCAGTGCGCAGCGCTTTAAATTCGGCGGTAAGTGAGGAACGGAGTGTCTTAACACTAAGTTCTCAGGTTCCCTCTGTCTACCCTGCTATATGCGGGATACAGCTTAAAAGTATCATCAATCGTATATCATCTGTTGTAGTTTTTGCGTGAAAGAGCTACATACATCTCACTATATTACTTACATAACTTGCGCATTTTATATTAGTAGGAATAAAAAAGCTATCGTAGCACTGTGAGACAGCGTCTAACTGTAAACGTCAGTGATTACGGGTTCGATTCCCACTCAGGGAAAAGATTTGAAAACATTTTCATTACCCCACTCTGGTAAAACAAACGCGGTTTTAACACGCCACTTAACATACTATATCTCGAATTGGTTCGTAAAGTAGAGAACGGAGTGTCTTAACACTGTGTTCGTTCTGATTACTGTGCGGGATAAAGCATGAAGCTAAAAACGTGTCTATAAAATCCTTCAATTGTACCTACGCTAGCAGATAATCGATAGTCCATATGGATATCGCTGTAGCTAGGTAGATACAACAAGATCCTGTCAGTGCATTAATGAACGATGAATATATTCATATATGTATAAAGTTCCATTAAGTATTTTACTAGACGTTTCAGGTCATGGCTATTGACAGTTGTAGTGGGTTCGAATAACGTTTTAATATTAAGATAAAGAAAATAGATGAATTAAATTATTTTGTAACAAAATATTTAGCAAAGCAAATATAAAAGGTGGCGTTGAGTTCCGCCACTTAACACGATTTTAGGCGGAAAGTGGAGGACGGAGAGTGTAGTCACTAAGTTCTCTTTGCTTATCCTACTTTGTGGCATCAAACGAGAAATTATAAAAAGATTATATTTGAATAATCTGTATTAGCGTCGTGTTCCTTTTTAATGGTTGTCTTTTAAAAAATGCTACTTGTCTAACATACATACTGTATCTTCACGCTGTATCCCGCATATAGCAAGGTAGGCAGAGGGAACCTAGTGTTAAGACACTCCGTTCCCCACTTTTCGCTGAATTGAGGCATTGGGTGCTGAATGGCGGAACTCAACGCAACGTTTTGCCTTATTACCAAACCCAGGAAATAAAAAATCTATGTCCTGGAGTGGAAATCGAACCCACAATCTGTCGTATTTACAGTCGCGCGCTTGTGCCTGTAACTTATTATACTGGTCTAACAAAAACATATATAAAAAGCAACAATAGTTTTTTTGGCTGCAAACACTTTTTTGTTTTTTTAACCAAAGCTACAATATTTACTTGAAATGTAATAAAGTACCCTGAGTAGAAATTAAACTGATACCCAAAGCATACAATTCAACTCATATCAACTACGCCACGATACACATATGCATATGGTGTAGCAATTACGAAATGTTGAATACAAATGCCACATACGAACCCTTTGATCGAAACAGTACGTAGGTAATATCAAAAATTGAAGCTCAGAATAAATGAGAATCATTTTGGATACTTTTGATAATGCCAAAATTTTAATGAACGGTATTCAAAAAATATTATCTGCCTCATAGTATGTATTAATACTGGATATGTTTTTATGATAACTATATATGGAGTATGAACTATATATGAGTATTTTAATAAAAAAAAAAACGCCTGTCGTGGCGCAGAGACACAAGCGTGCGACTGTAAACCCGACAGGTTGTGGGTTCGGTCCCCACTCCGAGAAACGGAATTTTTCATTTCCTGGGTTTGGTAACAAGACAAAGCGCGGCGTTGAGTTCCGCCACTCATGGAATGCCCCAATTCGGCGGAAAGTGGGGAACGGAATTGTTGTAAGAGAACAGAGTGTCTTAACACTAGGTTCTCAGGTTCCCTCTGCCTCCCCTGCTATATGCGGGATACAGCGTGAAGTGAAAAAAAAAATAAATGTCTCATTTTTTTATTTATTCCGCAAGTAACATAAATGAAGTAATAGTCGCTAGACCTTTAATAACTAAGCGCCACTTATTAATTGCTCCAGACATGAATACCAACAAATGTAATGACTTTTTTCAATTATTTTCATTTTCTCATTAAGTGTAGAAGCGGCGTTGAGTTCCGCAACTCAACACACAACGTCACGAATTCCAACGGAAGCGGAGAACAGAGTGTCTCAACAATAGTTTCTCTGTAAAATAATATATGTTTTTAATAAGCTTTTCTAATTAAACTTTCTCTTCCACAGTAACGGAGAGTTTGTTCTCTACCTCGTTATCAACATTCGGCGTGCCCACACCGCCGCCCAACTCTCCTTACTCACCACTGCAGCTAGAGCTGCTCAACTGTGCGCAGAGAGTTCTCGTCACAGATAAGTAAGATTTAACCGATATATGTAATAATTATTTAAATAGGCTGTCGTAGCGCAGTGAGAGTTTGACTATACACGCGATTGGTTGTAGGGTCGATTCTTAGTCGAGGGATATATTATATTTATATTATTTTTTTTTTTTTCACTCTGGTAACAAAGCGCGGTGATAGGTTCTGCCACGTAACACGCATTGTTTCGAATGAAGGCGGTAAATGGCGAACGGAGTGATTTGACACTAGGTTCCCTCTGACTACTCTGCTTTGCGAAAACAAACGTGAAGCTGTTTTTCTTTTAATTTTTTTTTTTAGTTTCACGCTTAGCAAGGTAAGCAGAGAGATTTTAGTGTCTAGACACTCTTCGCCTTTCGTCTGAATTTGAGATATTTTTGCCTTACCAGAACGGAGAAATGAAAATAGTTTAATAATTCAAGAGTGGGAATCAAACCCACGAACTATTGCGTTTACAGTCATACGCTGTACCGCGCTGCGATGGTCTTTCAAGTATTTTTTTTTAATTTTTTAACCATTTCACTCCATATAACATAATTGGTAAGAATCTAGTGTTAAGTTACGTTAACTTTTTTTATGTTTGTGACTTGTGTATATTGTATATGTGCTGTATTTACTATCTGTATTTATTTACTACGTATATTCTAACATTGTGTTTCCTTTTGTCTGTTTGTCCAGACTAATTTGGGGCATTTTGACAGGTCTTTCGAGGAAGGTTATATATAGATTTGTTCCATTTATTTTTAGGATTTGGTAAGATTTTGATATTTTTTAATCTGTGGATTATTATGAGCTTCATAATAGTGCCTGTTTTCATATGTAACGTGTTAATCATGGGTCCAATAACAAAGGCAGTCCATAACTTTTTCTAAGATTCCTAACTTAACCGACATAGCTTAAGATTAAAATCAGTGGCGAGGGGTCCATATAAATCGATTCCGACCGGCTTGCCTAACTTTTCAAAATACAAGTATGACACCTAAAAAAAAGCTCACCAGTAAAATGTGGAGCTCCAAAAAACAAAGTCAAACAAGGTGTGAGAGCTAAAGAAAAGGTCGTCAGGAAAATATTGGGCATAAAAGTGCAAAAAAACAAGCTCTGATCTTTTAGACCTAAAAAAGAAGGTCATCGCCAAAATTAGATTGTGAATTTACGAAATACCTTGACATCCAATACCACTTTCCCTAAATATATCGGCTTCCCTAAATATACATCGGCTTCCCTTAATATACCGGCTTGCCTAACTAAAATTTTCAGACCTCGCCACTGATTAAAATACAGATTAAAATAAACCATATCGAATAATTAATAAAATACAATTTAAAAAAATATAGTGTCCTTGCATTGTTATCCGTTCTTGTAAAATAGCATTAACTGAACTTTGCTACCTTTGTTATTACACCTCTGAAATTAAGTATGACTTTTTGAATATTTTTAATATTAAAATATTAATTTTAGTGTAATTTTGCGCAGGGAGAGTAACAAAATGGAGGAGAGTAAGATAGGTAAATGCCTGTCCGAGTCGATGTGCTGTCCCGACCAGCGTATGATCGATGTCAATGTTATGCAGCCTTTGACTATCAAGACGGAACAGGCTAAGAGGACTTGTAACACTTGTCTCACGAACTCGCCTAAGAAGGTTTGTTTTCTGCTACTTCACATTTGTTCTTATTTAACAATGTAATTTTCGTTTTCTGGATAACAGAGGCAAAGCGCGGCGTTGAGTTCTGCCTCTCAGCGCGCAATGTCTCAATCCGGCGGAAAGTTAGAAACGGAAGTGTTGAAAGAGAACGGAGTGTCTTAATACTAGGTTCTGGGGTTTCCGCTGCCTATTCTGCTATGTATGGCATACAGCGTGGAGCTAATAATTTTTTTTCGCTCTCCGCTGGAATTCGACACAGCGTTGACGACAGCGTTGTTCACATTCGGGCATTGAGTGGCGCAACTCACCGCCGTTCCTTTTCTTACCAGAGTAGAGTAAAACAGAATTAAATAGAATCTCCTAGTGGTAATCGAATCCACAACCCATCGTGTTTACATTTAGAGACGCGGTCCCACTGCTATAGGATGGCCCTTTAGATAATTAAATGGAATGAATAACAGATTATTAAATTTATTTATACTACTAGCGTAGAATAGTAGTTCTAGTATAGTTATAAAATAGAATAACCGTTGACGCGTAAAATATGCGTTGCTTTAGTGACGTATATCGTGTATCTGACATATGACCTTTATACAAATGCGTACGTCAACAAAATATTGCTTGTAACATTTATTTTTTTATATATAAGTAAGAAACGTTCCCTACGTAAGTGCTAAAAGAGAACGGAGTTTCTTAACACTAGGTTTTCAAGTGCCCTCTGCTAACCTGCTATATGCGGGATACAGCGTGAAACTAAAAAAAAAGTGATGTAATTTCATCCATATTTAAAATAACATGTCAAATGACCATAAAAAAACAGTTTTTTTGAAAACTAACGAAACCATTATAATTAAAATAAACTACGAAAAGGAATTCAAATACACAACTAACATGAAATTATACAATTATTCTTGAAAATACAAGCTTTTATAATAATGTGAGATTCATGTTTAACTATTTGTTTTATTTCGTAGACGAAATTAAACTGCGCACAGCGAGCATTGTTTTCTAAATTAGGCAACGTAACATTGTGTAATGGTTAACTTTAATTTACATGGCTTTTGTGCTGTTTTGCTTTGTTATTATATAGAGCGAAGTGTAGGTTCGATTCTCGTTTTGGGTAAAGCTAATAATACTATTTCTACTTTAGTTTTGTAACGACATGTTTTTAGCACAGTAAGGTAATTAGAGAGAATCTATTCAAGTTACGCTGTTCTCAAATTTATGAAGTTGAATTGCGGATCTCAACGCCGCGCATTGCCTTATCGGAGCGGAGAAGTTAATATAATTTAAATATTATCATTTTGTATCGACTCCATTCGACACCAATCGTTACAGACAAATATTATTCCATTGTGATACGATGGTCTAGATGGTGGATCAGGCAGACTTTTCTGCTTTGCGTTTTATCCCGCATAGCAGGGTAGAGAGAGACTTTCCGTCTTGTACTTACAAACACTCTGTACTCATCTTTTCGCCTTAATTTGATTTGCGTGCTAAGTGACGGAACTCAACGCCGCGCTTTTTCTTACTAGAACGAAGAAATAAAAAAAAATATACAATCAATCCCTTAGTGGGCATGAAACGTACAACTAATTGCACCACGTTCAATTCTCGTGTAGGGTACAGATATTTGAGAGTAATCAGCTAATAAACCTTAGTATAGGTATATAATAAAACAAGACTCGTTTGTAATCGCGATTCGTTGTGGGTTTGATTATCACTCAGGAATATGATTATGCTTAAATTATTTTCGTGTATTTGATCTTGTAACGCAAACCGCGGCGCTAAGTTCCGCCAATTAACATACAATATCTATTACGGACAGCAAGTGGATAATATATACAATTAAATAACTTATTTTAAATATTTAGTTTATAACATCGTTTTAGAATTATCTATGTTTTATTGTAAATAATAGACGTATGTCTAAAGTTTTATTCGTACACTTATTATTTTCTCTTTCCCCTAGGTCATACACACGGATGGTGGGTGCAGTCGTACCAACCCTGTCACGTGGCTTGGCGTGGCGGGTCAGAATCTTCAAGTACAAGTGAAAAGAGAACCGCAACATGTACATGTGTCAGAATTAGTGGCTGTCAAATTGGAGCAAGCCTCACCCGGAAATAAGCCTGAACAACCGCCTATACCTGCTTCATTGAATAATGGTAAGTTGATATTTTTGTACGTTATGGATGCGAAGGGTTGGTTTGGTTTTGGTTTGGTTATGTATTGTATGTTATTGAAGTATTATATCTTTTGTCTGAAATGTGTGTGTCTAACGGGTTTTGAAAGATATTTATAACTAATATTTAGTTTTTTTGTCTGTTAAATATGCTGCACTCGAGGGTAGTTTTATTCTGTTTTTTAGTGCGTTAGTTAAAATTTATAGTTGATAGATATAACTATGTAATAATATTACCTAAAACAATAAAAATATAATTACACTGAAATGAACTGAAAAGAATACTATCAAAATATTGCTCTGTAATATGCATTTTCGATTTATCAAGTTATTCACCGGTACCGACTTATATTACGTACACTTTGTTATAGACCTTGAAGAAAGAACTAAAACTTTTATATAAGAGTCAACCTAATTATTCCAATTAATTTCTAAACAAAGTAAGTTTAATAATGGCTCATTTCTAATTTTATTAAGTACTTCCTTCTTGTTTTGTTATAAAAACTATACGAATGGTGGAGTTTGAAAATCGTAATCGGTATAATATGCATAGAGAAGAAGTGGAAAGTAATAATAAATAGGAATAGAAGGAGTGCAAAGTGATAATATCCTTTAAAATTAATGCACAAAAAGTATATTAAATGAATAAAATAAATGTTACACACATTACCATGGTTTGACATGCATGTTTATATAAAGTGACAAGAACATTGCCAAAGACAGCGCGTTGTTAACGCGTCAACGGGAACACTAATATATATAAATATATATAACAAAAATAACAAAATATAAAGTAAAGTAACAGCGATGTTTATGAATCGTGAAATTGCAGTTGGCACACCACGGTCATTACCGCCTATTAGGCGTGGCAGGCTTAAACGATACTCAGATAAGCCTAGTTAGTTAAGACTAGGTAGGTATGTGCTCTTGTTGGTTCATGCTGCCCTGGTACCGAGTAGGCAGTGTTGCTTCGGTGTTAAAGTTTGGTTGGGAGAAGCCAATGTTGGGTGGAAACGTTGGTGAGTTGGTGTTGTTGAACGAATGTTGTTTGGTTGGCGATGGTTTTAAATTTGGTTGCCGCTTGGTGTAATGATTGTGTCAAATACAATTTTTATTGTGGCGTTGATTGTGCGGCGTTGAGTTCCGCCTCAATATGTAATGTTTTGTTTGCGATATTGGGCGGAAAGTGAACGGAGTGTCTTATAATAATAAACTTGGTTCCTTCTTCAATTGTATTTATATTTATACATAATATATAAAGGAGATAAGCTTGGGTAGAAATAGAAAGAATATTTTGTTTTGTAAAAGAGTAGTACTTTTTTTATTTTAATTCAGGTTTTAGGATATCTTTATCTTTATCTATGAAGATTTAAGGGTTAAGCAGAAAGAATCTACCACTGTTTTATTCCGTTTTATACATTAGAGCCATATAAGCGTGCAACTTTAAACGTGACAAGTTGTGGGTTCGACCCCCACTCCAGGAAATGGAGTTTTTCAGTTCCTAGGTTTGGTACAAGGCAAAGCACGGCGTTGAGTTGCTCCACTCAGCACGCAATGCCTCAATTCGGCGGAAAGTGGGGAACGGAGTGTCTACACACACACAATAGGTTCCCACACGGACACTAGGTTCCCTCTGCCTACCCTGTTATATGCGGGATACAGCGTAGGATAGACTTGCGTAACACAAGAATGTTATAATTATATGTAAAAATAATTCGTCAAATAGAATTTGAACTCACTACCTAGCTTTATACTTTCTGTCAGTTATTCGTCATTTGACATAAAAGCGTTATCATTTGATAAAAACTTATTATCATGATTTCATTCAAACATTGGCTCAAGCTCAGACGTAAAAGTTATTGTGGATTTCAAGAACTCCTGCACGTTTATGCTAGCCTGGTCATTTGAAAGACACAGCTGTTTGCGAAACTATTCCTAACAATGACTAACTAAATTGTATGGAAAATAAATATGAATCATTAAATAAATAAACTGCTGTTTTAGGAGTATCATAACGATTTTTTTTTTCATGAACTTTTAATTAATTAATTAACATTAGATTTTTTTATATATATATTTTTTTTTTAACTTCACGCTGTATCCCGCACATAGCAGGGTAGGCAGAGGGAACATGAGAACCTAGTGTTAAAACACTCCGTTCTCCTTCCGTTCCCCACTTTTCGCTGAATTGAGGCATTGCGTGTTGAGTGGCGGAACTCAACGCCGAATCATTATCTTTTTCAAGAATTTTGGAAATTCCTCTCTTAGTGCTCCCCAAGGAGCCTACATGCCAAATTTCATCTTTCTATGCGCAGTAGTTTCGCCTGTACGTTGCCTGTCAGTCACTCAGTAATGCGTTTCATACGAGTTACTAGCTGACCTGATGAACTTCGTATCGCCATTTTTGGCATTAATACTGAAGTTTTTATATATTTGATATTATTTCTTTTTAAATTTAAATCTTCTTCGGAAAATATTTAACACATAAAAGAAAGATTTATCCAATTCGGTGCAGTCGTTAGGAAGTTATGCGCGTACAAACGTTTCAGTGATACATTTTTGCAAACAAGAACAAAACACTTCTTACTACTATATGTGTTCCTAGTACTTATAGGCATGGATGATGCAATATGAGACAGACGACTGACGGCCGACCGGCTTGAAACGGTGTAAACGAGGATTATTTCAGTGTGTTATTAAATAGCCAAAGTAAGGGGGGAACGGAATGGTTGAAAGAGAATGGAGTGTCTTAACACTAGGTTCTCAGGTTCCCTCTGCCTATCCCGCTATATGCGGGATACAGCGTGAAGTTAAAAAAGTTACTAGACGCAAAACTATGCAAATTTATAAAATACTTACATACATACATATCTTCACGCTGTATCCCGCATATAGCAAGTAGACAGAGGGAATCTAGTTCCCCACTTTCCGCCGAATTGAGGCATTGCGTGCTAACTGGCGGAACTCAACGCCGCGCTTTGCCTTGTTACCAAACCCAGGAAATGAAAAAAAATCCATTTCTTGGAGTGGGGATCGAACCCACAACCTGTCGCGATTTCAGTAGCACGCATGTGCCTCTGCTCCACGACAGGCGTCTTAATATTATATTAAATAAATTTACGTTGTCCCAGGTTCAATTCCCGTCGGGATTGCGGTCGCCAGGCAGAGGGTGGGTGATGCTGGGATCTACGCAGCATTGTCACAGAAGGACAATCAAAGATTACACGACATTGGTAAGTTTTTTTTATATACTTATTTATATTTATTTTAGGATGTTGGAGTCATGGTAGAGTTGAAGGGGGATGATTTTGTTTTTTTTTTTTACTTCACGCTGTATCCCGCATATAGCGGGGTAGGCAGAGGGAAGCAGAGAACCTAGTGTTAAAACACTCCATTCTCTTTCAACATTTCCGTTCCCCACTTTCCACCAAATTGAGGCATTGCGTGTTGAGTGGCAGAACTCAACGCCGCGCTTTGCCTTGTTACCAAACCCAAGAAATGAAAATACTAAATTTTACATTTCCAGTGGGAATCGAACCCACAATCTGTCGCGTTTACAGTCGCACGCTTGTGCCACGACAGGCGCTAAAATAAATTGCTAAATAAATATGAGTTCCAATATAATAAATGTTAGATAAATATATACAAAGGAAATTCAAATCATAGCTAAATATATCTGCTACTTATTTATATATATATATAAAGTTTGTGTGTTTCGACGTGATATGTATTTTTTATTCTGACAAAAACCTTCAATTGCGTCACAGTTTGACATATATTTTTCTATGACTGACATACACGTTGGTAAGGCGGTTGCAACGCGTCGTTTACGCGTCAGCTCACCTTCTAGTAACTATATGTATTCTTTTTTATACTTCACGCTGTATACCGCATATAGCAGGGTAGGCACAGAGGTCCTGAGAATCTAGTGTTAAGACACTCCGTTCTATTAACAATTCCGTTCTCTATTTTCCGCCGAATCGAAGCTTCTAGTATATAAAATATATATTTTAAGAAAGTCATAGAACGTTACTAGTGTTTTTTAAGCAAGTATATAAACGAATCATTCAATTTGTTACGCTTGTACCGGTCCGCGAGACCTTTCGGCGGTTCAGTGGCCGTTATTGCTATCAAGTGAAGCGATATCCTCACAACTTCTGTACGCCTGGTACTACTATGTATTTACAACGGTGTGATTGTGGAAAAAAAATAATGACGCCTTTCTTTTTTAAGTAAGTAGTAGGGTATGTATGTAGTAAGTAGTACGCAAGTTTGTTGGTTCTTATGTTCATTGTGATAAAGTCTATATTTGCTTTGATTTTTAGATGGTATTTCTTGTTTTTTTTTTTTGTTTTAACTAAAAGCGGTTTTTTTGGTGAGTAAGATATGCGTTGCCTAGCAACGTGTATACAGATTATATAAATAAAAGTGTAGGTCAAGCACATGGTATTATTATTATTTATCTTAGCTTCAACAATTCCGTTCCTTACTTTCCGCCGAATTGAGGCATCGCGTGCTGAGTGGCGGAACTCAACGCCGCGCCTTGCCTTGTTATCAAACCCAGGAAATAAAAATACTATACTTTACATTTCCTGGAGTGGGAATCGAACCCACAACCTGTCGCGTTTACAGTCTTTAAATATGAAAAATATATATTTTCTACACTTCTTCATGTAACTTTAACGAATTCAAATTTCGTCTACGTCCGATATATTTAAGTAAGCTCATATATTAAAATAATAATTATTAAAATTATTTATTATTAGGATTGTCTGTAATTCATATCAAAAATTCATTGACAATTCCCCAGAATTGGAATCGAACCCACTACGCCACTTAAGCTTTTAAAATAAGCCAAACAATTATAGAAACGAATAACAATTGTTATCATGTTGCTTAATGCGTTAATCACGTTCTTGTTCTAGAAATATCATTGAAATGTTAAACTAATTTATCGATACCTATCTATATACTATATATATAGTATATAGATAGGTATCGATATATACTATATAACTTATATATATATATACGTACAAGTAGGTATCTTTTTTTGTATATTTTTTACATACATACGTAGTTTCACGCTGTATCCCGCATATAGCAGGGTAGGCAGAGGGAACCTAGTGTTAAGACACTCCGTTCCCCACTTTTCGCCGAATTGAGGCATTGCATGCTGGGTGGCGGAACTCAGCGCCGCAATTTTTATATATATTATCGCCGTATATTTTTTGATACTTATATTTTGAGGTCGATGGTTGTGGATGTGTGGATGCTTTGATTATATTCAAATTATACAAATTTCTCGCTCTGGTTAGGCAAAGTACGGCGTTCAGTTATGCCTTTTAACACAGATCTTGATTTCGGGTTGAAAGTAGAAAATGGAGTATGTAGTGATACCAGTGATTCTCAACCACTGTGCCGCGGCACTTTTGTGTGCCGCCAAATTTTGCAAATATATGATTATGTTAATATTATAAAATTATATAGTGTGTTGTAGAAAGTAAATAAGTTTTATCTTTTTCGTTGTGTGCCGCTAAAATTTGAAAAAAAAAAGGTTGAGAATCACTGATCTAGACTTCTCTATGACTATTCGGCTATGCATACAAAAATGTTACACTAATATATTATAAACTAGTTTCTGCTGCGGCTTCGTCCACGTAGCGCATTGATAAAAATTAAAATCTTTATTGCTTATACATTTTTTCTAATTTTGACATATGAGCTATATTATTGTAAACTTTCATCTAGATCGGTTCAGTAGTTTTTGCGTAAAATAGTAACAAACATCACGGACTAGCGCATTTATAAAATAAGTAGGTTTTGCCAGTTAAGTACATCTATATCACTTAAACTGTTTTAAAACACCTTTACATCGTAAATAGAACGCCGGCTGTTTCCGTACTATATGTACACGTACATACATACACATAAATAAATGATAAATTAGTTATAATTGTGGTTTTCCTCCACGTTGCCCACTCAAGCTTGTATTTAATTTCGCATGTAAAAAGATCGTTAGTGATTATTTGCGATGCCCATGAGATTTATGGGTGCAACTCGTTAGAAACAATTATATGCTAATTATATGCGATAAAGGTTATTGTGGTTCAGTGGAATGTTTCACTGTATATTCCAATGGTTGTGGATTCGATTTAGCCCTCAGGGGAGTGATTATATTTAAAGTGTTTTTATTTCAGTCTTGCGTTCCGCCAGTCGTTAATTTCTTGATTTCGGGCGCAAACGGCTTTGTGTTCTCTCCGGCTACCCCTGCTAGGCGGTAAAAAGTGTGAATCTATAATAATACTTACATACATACATAGCTTCACGCTGTATCCCGCTTATAGCAGGGTAGACAGAGGGAACCTAGCGTTAGAACACTCCGTTCCCCACTTTCCGCTAAATTGAGGCATTGTGTGCTGAGTGGCGGAACTCAACGCCGCGCTTTGCCTTGTTTCCAAACCCAAGAAATGAAAATACTAAATTTTACATTTCCTGGAGTGGCAATCGAACCCACAACCTATCGCGTTTACAGTCGCACGCTTGTGCCTCTGCGCCACGAACTTCAATTTTCAGTTTTAAAGTTCAGTTAAAATTATATTCATATATTTGTCCCAATACATAATTTTACAAATATCACATTTATACCACCGTATAATCTTATACTAAACGATAATTAAATGAACATCATACACATATATAGCTAAAAATATGTATGTCTGTAATTAATAAATTCACCTGTCAATCAGAAAGCAGATGTTTTTGCGCCATTATTACCCGTTTATGTTAAATATTATTGTAAAATTTGCAATTATAGCGTTTTTACACTCATTCATCGTACCCGATATAGTGCGTGGCGAAAATTTTTATACTTTCAAAGGAATTAGGTGTCCATTCTGATGTTTCATGAAGAATTATATTATTGTCTATAGAACTAACTAAATAACACCAGCATGGTCAGTGGCAGTTTTTGATTGTGAACGTGGTTGGTTGTGAGTTCGATTTCCATTCGGGGAAAAACGGGGTTAACACGTGATGTTTCGAAATTCGGAGGAATGCAGAATGGAGTGTTGTGTCACTAGATCTTATTTGTTGTAATATAATAATTAGATACTTGACGTATATTATGACTAAATTATGCAAAATCTTTATTAATTGAGGCCTATTTATTATTCTGCATACATAGCTTCACGCTGTATCGAAAGCGAAAACCTGGTGTTAAGTCACTCCGTTCCCCATTTTCCGCCGAATTAAAAGCATTATAGCGCATTAAAGCGCCGAATTAAAGCATTGCGTGCTAAGTGTCGAAATCCTCGCCGCGCTTTGCCTTGTTATCAAACCCAGGAAATAAAAAATATCATTTCCGGGAGTAGGAATCGAACCCACAACCTGTCGCGTTTACAGTCGCACTCTTGTGCCACTGCGCCACGACAGGCGTTATGTATGTATTATTTTGGTGTAAGTATAAGTTATAGATCCGTTCAGTAGATTTTGCGTGAAGGAGTAACTAACGTAAATCCATTCTCACATATTTTTACATTTATAATAGCAGTAGATTAAGAATATTTATGTTTTTAACAAAAATATATTATTTTTAGGTATAATAAATTTATATTTGTTTATACCAACAATAAAATTTATCTTTTTCGTTTTATTCACCGTTCTCGCTCGAACCCGTAACATAAAAACAGACTAAAAAATCCACGATAGCAGCCATTTATTCGCACAGCAAAAACGCACGTTGCCAATTACATGCTAATCAGAGTTTTACAATTGCCTAGTTGTAAATTGTACCACCGCTTTTATAGCTTCATGAATTTTCACTAGAATACCTAGAATAAGTAAGTATTTATAATTGCATTCGTAGAAGTACATGTGCGTGGTCGACGGCCATCTGTCACGCGATATTTGTTTTTTTTTAACTTCATTCTGTATCCCGCATATAGCTGGGTGGGCTCAGGGACCAGAGAAGTTAGTGTTAAGACACTCCGTTCTCTTTTAACATTTCCGTTCCCCACTTTCCGCCGAATTGTGGTATTGCGTACTGAATGGTGGAATTCAACGTCGCGCTTTGCCTTATTACCAGAGAATTCACGAAATGGAAATACTTTTAATATTTTTATTTCTTGGAGTAGGAATCGAATCCACAACATGACGCGTTTATAGTCACACGCTTGTGCCTCTGAGCCACGACATGCCTGAATATTATTTAAGTTACGTATATCATTTGAACTATATCTAATAGAGAAGCTTCTTAGCGTTCCATGAGATGGCTAAAGTATGGTAGAAAGAGGATTTTTAAGTAGCGCCTGGAACTTGTGACCTATCAGTGAGTTTAAAATAAGTATAAACTTATTTACGCCTGTCGTGACGCAGAGGCATGCGACTATAAACGCGACAGGTTGTGGGTTCGATTCCCACTTCACGAAATGGATTTTTTCATTTCCTGGGTTTGGTAACAAAGCAAAGCGCGGCGTTGAGTTCCGCCACTCAGCACGCAATGCCTCAATTCGGCGGAACTTGGGGAACGAAGTGTCTTAACAAGTAGGTTCCCTCTGCCTACCCTGCATATGCGGGATACAGCGTGAAGCTATTATATGTAATTATGCATAAAGACTAGCTTCCATTGTTTGTGCTCTTCTCCCTATTTAAGCATATTTGACAAGATATTACTAATTCTATCTTCGTAAATACGTGCTAGAAACTTGCTGGTAGTTCTAGAATTCTAGACAAACGATTTTTTTAATAGATTATCAAAAGATTTCGCTGTTATATCTCTCGCGATATTTCTACTGCCTAAGTATTATAAAATTTCGTCCAAGATTTTATTTCTGTGTTAAAATCTTTAAGTAAAGTTAAGAATAATTAATATTTGCTATATATACATACTATAATATGTCTTCGTTATTAACTACTTGTATATCAAATATCAGCTCTTTGTCGGATACTAAGACTGATACGGTGTTTAAGTACCATTAAATATTTTTACGAATGGGAATCGAACTCAAGACCATCATGCTTTCAGTCAGACGCCATCCCACTGCGCTGCAAAGACCTACACAATCTTAATTATAAAAATTTTTGAAGAACAGGAAATAACGTAAACCTAACAATGTCTATTTAGAAAATAACTTAGCATTTTAAATTCAAACAATTATATGTTTTTTGTTATGTAGAAATTAAACATAGATTTTATTACTTCAAAATTACTTAATTACTAACGTATGTGTACTAAAAAATAGATAAGAGCTGTTAAGAAAACTCGTATAATTGTGTGGTACCGCCCGCTGTGGTACTGTTTCATTAAATTTGAATTTATGAAGCCTTTATGGCGTCTGTCGTGCGACTGTAAACGCGACAGGTTGTGGGTTCGATTCCCACTCCAGGAAATGTAAAAGTTTAGTATTTTCATTTCCTGGGTTTGGTAACAAGGCAAAGCGCGACGTTGAGTTCCGCCACTCAGCACGCAATGCCTCAATTCGGCGGAGAGTAAGGGAACGCAGTGTTTTAACACTAGGTTCCCTCTGCCACCCTGTTATATGCGGGATACAGCGTGATGCTAAAAATGAAAATGAAAAATTCAATTTTCTGGAGTGGGAATCGAACCCACAACTTATGCCTCTGCGCCACGACAGGCGTTTTAATAATAATTCAATATATACTATATTATATATTTAAACATAAATCGCGGCGTTGAGTTCCGCCACTGAATATGATATGTCTCGATTTCAAGCGGAACGTGGAGAACGGAGTGTTTGCTGAGCTGCTTATTTAATTAATTTGTATTATTTCAAGAATTAATGAATATACAAAAAATAATGAATCCATAAATTTTTTTTTATGAATTGCTATTGTTATGAATGTTTGTAATTTATTTATGATTTATTACACTAATTTATTTTATTCGCTTTATAATTTATTGTATTTAGGGCACATTCATATTTTATCTGTACGAATATCTAAACACTTGCTGTTTTGTAGTTAGTACGTAGCAGTGGCCAGGCGTTTATACAACATGGTTCCCACCAGCTTGCCTACTTTTTTAAAATAGTTTTTAAAGTGGATAACAGAGTGTCTTAACACTAGAATCTATCTGCCTACCCTGCTATAAGCGGGATACAGCGTGAAGCTATCACGCAAGATTTTGAATGCGGGCGGTAGCAGTGAACAAAGTGTTTTGACACTTGGTTGTCTCTTTGAATCTGCTGCTTCCTTGAATAGAATTTAAACTCGACAGCATCAAAATCAGCGTCATATTTTTTCACCACATAAATATCAATTCAAAAAGCAATTTAGTGGTATTATTATTAATAATGAATAGGTTCTTGCCAGCGAATAGAAAAATCGATAATCTATCGTCCTACCCCAAGCGACCCTTCTTCATACGGCAATAAACACGTTATTATTTCAAAAAATAAACTCTATTAAAATGGGAATAGGATTGGTTTTCAAATTTCCATGAAACATGAAATTAGAGGAGCATTCGGGCTTCTTAATTAAAACGTGGCATGGCCAAGTATAGGAAATCATTGTTGTATATATTATATATATAGTTTGGATAGCTTGGGGGTCGCGGATAGTCCTCTATGGGGTATAATGATAGAAAAGTATATTATTTTTGATTTATATGTTATGTTGTCGTCATATTAATTGCAAATGGCAGTTATGTTCAAGTTATTGTATAGTTATATGCTTTCAAATATTATATTAATAAAAATTAGTATGAATAAATAACGCCTGTCGTAGCGCAGAGGCACAAGCGTGCGACTGTAAACGCGACAGGTTGTGGGTTCGACTCCCACTCCAGGAAATGGAATTTTTCGTTTCCTGGATTTGGTAACAAGTCAAAGCGCGGCGTTGCGTTCCGTTACTCACCACGCAATGCCTCAATTCGCTGGAAAGTGGGGAACGGAATGTCTTAACATTAGGTTCCCTCTGGCTACCCTGCTATATGCGGGATACAGCGTGAAGCTATGTGTAGTATGAATAAATAATAAAATAGTATTGAGAAAAGTTTAAGAACCTTTTTTACGAAAATTATACGGACAGAGGATATATGAAGTTTTGCATAGATGGCTTACACTCCTCTTGCATAATTTATATGCAGAAGAAATGCCGAAAGCTAATATATTTTTCGTAATAATCATCTGAAATATATTAAATTAAGGAGATCTTTGATCTTGATCTTTCACGATTTTTACACATATCAAATGAAACTATTTTAACCGGATTAATCGTATATATTTCAGTGTTTGAAAATACATTTCTGGAAACCCGACATTTCGTACACTTTACAGTAGTCCGCGGTCACAGGTGGAATTATTTGTGTGATTTATTCTGTTTTATTCTGACGTACAAGCTATATTACTATAAAGTTTCATTTAGATCCGTCTAGTGGTTTTTTTTTGTAAAAAAAGTAACAAAAATCCATCTATCCTTATAAACTTTCGTATTACTACTCAATAATTATAATAATTAATATTTGATATTTTTATTTTCTCGAAGCTCGAAGCTGAAGTCAAAAGTAAAAATATGATATTTTTCTCATATATGTATTTATTAGATATAATCATATGCCTCAATTCGGCGGATAGTGGAGAACAGAATTGTTGTAAGAGAACGGAGTGTCTTAACACTAGGTTCTCAGGTACCCTCTGCCTACCCCGCTACATGCGGGATACAGCGTGAAGTTAAAAAAAAGTCATATAGGTAGTAACTAGTAGGTAGATATAATAAGTGTGTATTATGCGAACGCAGACACCGAGGGCCGTTGCGTGGAGTATTTCTAATCACGTCGCGGCAATTCGGCGCAATGCTCGGCCGCCCGTCACAAACATTTGGCGTACTTCCCGATGTAGGGTTAGCACGCATTGGTTAAATTGTTTAGTTTATATTTGAAGGTATTTAATTTCTATCGTTTTTAAACATATTTATTTTATCCTTTATCTTTTAATGATCATAGCTTTATATGTAGTAGGTGTGTTGTGTGAATTTTTTTTATTATAAAAACGTTTACGTTATTAAAGTATAGAAATACTCTAAAAAATCATAATTCAGTAAAAAAGCAAAATGAATGATGAAATAAATTGGTAGTAACTTTTTATTATAAATGTATAAGTTAAGACAAAGCGGATTGGAGGATTTGAGAAAGTAGAAAACGGAGTGTTTTGACACTAGAAAAAAGCGAAAGATTGAAAAAAATAAAAAAAAAAATTACATGAATAATGTCACAAAAACTTACATGAAATTACTTGACTACAAAATGTATAAATTCAAATCCAAACCAGAGAATCAGAGAACCTAGTGTTAAGACACTCCATTCTCTTTCAACAATTCCGTTCCCCACTTTCCGCCGAATTAAGGCATTGCGTGTTGAGTGGCGGAACTCAACGCCGCGCTTTGCCTTGTTATCAAACCAAAGAAATGAATACTAAATTTTACATTTCCTGGAGTGGGAATCGAACCCACATCCTGACGCGTTTAGCGCGCGCTTGTGCCTCTGCGCCACGACAGGCGTTCTTAATTATAAATGTGAATAATCTTTAAAACAACATGTTTTCTTTCTGAAATATAGAAAAAAATTACATTATTTAAATATAAGATAGCACCAACCCTAAGTAAAAACAAACTTGCAACAAGACAAAATTCTCACTCGGCAGCGACCCTCGAACTAGGGAGCGCGTCACTCCCCCACTGTATCTGCTGTCTGTCTAACATTCTGAGTATTTTAGCTACTGACTATATTCAATATATATTATATTAAATAGTTATTTCTTATATTATTACTATGTATGATTGTATTATGGGATATATAAGCTATGTTTATGTAAAGTTGTATTTAGATATGTTCAGTAGTTTTTGTGTGAGGGAAACATTTGTTTTCATTGTTTTCGCAATATGTTAGGAGAAGATTGTGTACACACCCTCCAAATACATTAACAGGCTTGTACTTACAGCTATAAAACAAAATGTATGTATGTATGTATTTATGTAAGTTTGTATGTATATATATTCATATGTATATTTATTTATTGATACTTTTTGCACCTTTCTGCATTCTTGTGATATGTTCCTTATTGATAGTTGCCTGGAAGAGATTGCTTTCAGTAATAAGGCCGCCATTGCACATTAATTGTAAGTTATTAAATATCTAATGTATACTCTTTGTGTGCAATAAAGTATTATTATTATTATAAAACTACTTATTAGATATTTCTCGTTATAAGTATTATGGCCAAATTATTAATTATTCTGATGGTTTAGCTATTTCACTGTAAAGTTTAATCTAATTCCGTTCAATAATTTTGCGTAAAAGCGTAACAAACATAAATAGGATTATTACTATATTTTTGCGCGGCGTTGAGTTCCGTCACTCAGCACGCAATGCCTTAATTCGGCGGAAAGTGGGGAACGGAGTGTCTTAACACTAGGCTCTCAGATTCTCTCTGCCTACTCTAACGTTAACGGCAAAAACTATATACATATTTCAGTAAAATACAATTTAACTGCAAAGTGAAGTAGAAAAAAAAAGTGAACCATATTTCTGTTTCCCTGTCATCGTAACTTTGATGTTGAATGATGATGACAGAAAACACAGCGTGGACGAACGATATGTGACAATTGATAGCCGCTGTATGTTTTTTTAAAAAGTATTTTGGAAACATAATTATAGCAATTTTATACCTATGTTATGTGTGTCGTGGCGCAGAGGCACATGCGTGTGACTGTAAACGCGACAGGTTGTGGGTTCGATTCCCACTCCAGGAAATGTAAAAGTTTGATATTTCATTTCCTGTGTTTGGTAACAAGGCAAAGCGCAACGTTCAGTTCCGCCACTCAGCAGGCATTGCCTCAATTCGGCGGAAAGTTGGGAACGGAATTGTTGAAAGTGAATGGAGTGTTTTAACACTAGGTTCTCTGGTTCCCTCTGCCTACCCTGCTATATGCGGAATACAGGGTGAAGTTAAAAAAAAAAAAACAATTTAATACCTATGTTATGTGTGTGCATATGTTATGTGTGGCCATCGTACAGCAATGGGACGGCGTTTGACTGTGAACGAGATTGGTTGTAGGTTCAATTACCATTCGAAGGAAACATCATATTTAAATTATCTTCATGTCTTTTCTAGTAACATAAACGCTGCGTTGAGCTCCGTCACTTAACTGTGTTAATTGCGTGTAATGTCTTTATTAACACTAGATTCTAACTGACCACCTAACTAGGCGAGAAAAGCGCAAAAATATGTTATAAAAGTATATGTTATTCTGAAACTATATGTACATACATACATACATACATAGCTTCACGCTGTATCCCGCATATAGCAGGGTAGGCAGAGGGAACCTAGTGTTAAGACACTCCGTTCCCCACTTATAATGACTTATAAAACGCTTGCGTTACTGCGTGACTGACAGACTTAAGTACTGGCCCCCGAAAGCTGAAATATGGCATGCAGCTTTGTGGAGCACTAAGAGAGATTTTTTTGAAAATCCTACGAAAAACGGGATTTTAAGTGTATAGTCCACGCAAACAAAGTCGCAGGATGCAACTAGTATTAAATATACATAAATAATCATGAATATATTTATATTGCTTGGATATATTTTGTAATTATATTTTTATATTAATTTAATTTTGATCATATTAAGTGGAAACTTTTGAATCCTCTCAAAAACTCTTTTAATGCAATCTCTATATTCATTAATTAATCAGTTAATCAGTTTACAAGTACACTACACTAATTAAAGCGAATGTTCAAAATGTAGGCAATTACCTATAAACTATATTATATAAATTAACACTGTAGTGACCTATTTTAAGGTTATACAATTTATATTTCGCTTGAAAGCAAAAAAGGTATGAAAATTATTAAATTTTGTTAGAATTTTTTATAAATATATGTAATTGATTTTTTTAAAGTAGATATGTATGAGGTTTTAATTTTCATTTATGCGTATCATTTAAGGATAAATGTTTATAAGTATTTAATATTACCTATATTAGTTACTGTGAAATACATGGGACTTAAATGGAGTCGGACTAGCCACATGTTGAGGCAATCAGATGATAGATGGGCAAAAATTGCCACAGAATGGATGCCACGCTGCAGCACCAAGGGAAAAAGAGGAAGACAGCTCAAGAGATGGGCTGATGATCTGAGAAAGGTTGCTGGTACCCTGTGGCTCAGAACAGCAAGAGATAGAAAAAAGTGGAAAATGTTAGAGGAGGCCTATGTGGACACACTGAAGTGAAACCGGTCTGATGTGCAAATTATATTTTTGTAAATTATGTGAAATTCAGTAATAAAGGCTTTGTATTGTATTGTATTGTATTGTATTGTATATTACTTACTTGACTATTTAATAATTAAAAAATAAAATTCACTTACATACATAGCTTCACGCTGTATCCCGCATACAGCAGGATAGGCAGAGGAACCTAGTGTTAAGACACTCCGTTCCCCACTTTCCGCCGAATTGAGGCATTGCGTGCTGAGTGGCGGAACTCAACACTGCGCTTTGCCTTGTTACCAAACCCAGGAAATGAAAAATTCCATTTCCTGGAGTCGGAATTGAACCCACAACCAGTCGTGTTTACAGTCGCACGCTTGTGCCTCTGCGACACTTTTAAAATAAAATAAAATTATTACGAATATCTCAAAAACTATTCTTCAGATCTTAAATTAAATTAAATATGGTCTACATTAGAAGCACTAGCTAAATCCATCTCTAGTTATTATATTTATTCTACACAAAAATTTATCAAAGAATATTTTGGACCATACAACATTCAATTTGGTAAATGCGTTTGTAAAATTTAGAAAATTTAATAATAATTTTCATTTAGTTTTTAACCTTATTGTGTTACAAATAAGGTTTATTTTCATTTGTATTATATTTTTAAGGGTGAACAGAACCGCTATCTGCCCCACGGATGTTTACATAAAGAATGTCATCTATGCTGTTAGTTGTTGGGTACAAGTTGACGATAATTTGAGATGTTTTTTATGTACGAATATATGTATAGGTAACGCCTGTCGTGGCGCAGAGGAACAAGCGTGCGACTGTAAACGCGACAGGTTGTGGGTTCGATTCCCACTCCAGGAAATGGATTATTTTTATTTCCTGAGCTTGGGAAAATGGCACAGCGCGGCGTTGAGTTCCGCCACTCAGCATGCAATGCCTCAATTCGGCGGAAAGTGGGGAATGTCGTGTCTAACTCTAGGTTCCCTCTGCCTACCCTGCTATATGCGGCATACAGCGTAAAGCTAAAAAAAAACATTTCTCTGAATGAGTAACCAACCCACAATAAATTCTGTTTATAGTCAGATGCTATTACCACTGCCACGACGGCTTTTCACTTCTTTTACATTTACTTAATACAATAATACAAAACATGAAAAATCACATTTTAAATGAAAGCATTTTAAGCGGATTAATCGCGCATATGGTCCGTACAACGTAGTCGCAGGTAGGTCTACCTGTGACCACGAACTACTTACTGTAAAATGTTCGAAACGTGGGAATTTATAATTTTTTTTTTGCTTCACGCTGTATCCCGCACATAGTAGAGTAGGCAGAGAGAACCAGAGAACCTAGTGTTAAGACACTCCGTTTTCTTTCAACTCTTTCAATTTCCGTTCTTAATATTTTTTATACATATATGTACATATATGTACGTACATACATGCTGTATCCCGCGTTAAGACACTCCGTTTCCCACTTTCCGCCGAATTGAAACATTCCGTGCTGAGTGGCGGAACTCAACGCCGCAATAACGTATACTTTTTATACGTTTTCTACAATTCTTTCTCTTATCCCAATTGTATGAATAATACTTTTAAAATATTTAAACCATTTTTATTATTCGTTAGCTACCTGCTTGCTTTTAGTATGCAGTTACACCGTGAATGTCATATTGTTTTGTCTAACGATAAGCTCGCGTTACCACCGCCACCTCTCTGTCGCCCTGGTACTTTTTTGTGTAACCCCTCTCGCTTTTTATAAATGTTCTCTCTTATTATCTTAATAACAATAACATTGTATATTGAAATTTATTGTTATTTGAATAAAGTTGTTATTAGTTTGTTATTGTTATTGAAATTTATAAGTGGTTTTTTTTTTTACTCGTTATCCATTCATGTAACGAAATTATGATAAATTCATTAAGGTTGAGTGGCGTAACTTAACGCTGCGTATCGTATTTACCACCTTGGAGAAATGACAATTTTCATTTTAAGTATTATATATAATCAGGGGAATTCCCCTGAGTTGAAATTGAACACACGACCACCGTGTTTATAGCCAGACCTGGTTCCACTGTGTCACGGTGATCTCTATATTTATAGAATTTAGTTAATAAATATATTTTTTTCTAATAGTATTTGCTGTAGTTGTTTATTGTGATTACATACGTAGCTTCACGCTGTATCCCGCATATAGCAGGGTAGGCAGAGGGAACCTAGTGTTAAGACACTCCGTTCACCACTTTCCGCCGAATTCAGGCATTGCATGCTCAGTAGCGGAACTTAACGCCGCGCTTTGCAGTGCTTTTGTTTTCAAATATTCATTTTGGTAGCTTCATTTTGACTCATGAGAAGCATACTTCCTACCAGCATGATAATTTAGTTTTCTATGTATATCTGAATATAAAATGTTTAATTTTGGATGGATTTGGTAACACGGCAAAGTGCGGCGTTGAGTTCCGCCACTCAACACGCAATGCCTCCATTCGGCGGAAAATGGGGAACGCAGTGTCTTAACACTGGGTTCTCTCTACTGTGCTATATGCGGTATACAGCGTGAAGCTATGTATGTATGTATGTAAATATTTAGTTTCACTTAACTTATCTTCACGCTTTATCCCAAACGGGGTAATAATTTTATTATATTGGTATATGCGGGGTATTCATTTCACTTAGTTGTATTTAAAAGTAATAATAATTAAAGTTTTAAATTATATATTTATATCTTAAAATTATATGTTAAGAAAAAGTCGAGTCCGGTTGTCAAAGTTATTGTTAAAAATATTTTAGCAATAATTTTTTCTTTTATTTACAATTGAAATCGATACAAATGCAAATTCAGATACAATCAGCTGGTGCAGTACGTTCGAATCGATACGACATCGTTTCAATACCGCTAAATACCAGCTTGCAGTCGACCGATACCGATTTACGCTACGCCTGGCTACACTAGCCGCACAACAAAATCTATTTCTAGAATATTTATATTTATACAACCTAGATCTAGACGCAAAAAGAACTAAATAAAAAAAGTAAAAAAGAAAAAACAATAAAAATCGAACTTAACTTGTCACGTCACTATTTAATTGTTTATTTATTATATCGATTTTAACAATCGAATGGCGATAATCGCGGAAAATTTATTTATTTGTTCGTCGGAAAATCCTAGGGGAATGAGTGTTATTCGGCGTCGGATAAACCCTTTTCTTCAGCGCGCGTGATACTAGGCTATCAGCGGTTACTAGGAGATGGTTTGTAGCGTACTGTGCGAGCGAGATGATGTTATGCGTGGAATGCTGGTGTTAGAGGAGTGCGGTGTGTGAAGGTCAACTGATAGGTTGCACAGAGTAAGTTATGACAGAGCGTTTTAGTTTATTTTTTAGTGATTTGAATTTAAGTGAGTTGTACGTTTAGGTTATATTATTTATTTTTATATAATATTTGTTAAGAAAGTAAATTATTAAAATTACTGTTTATGCAAAAAGAAATATTTATAAAATATAAAAGCCTTACACTTTATTTTACGTTGCAAAGTAGTCAGAGTGAACAAGATACTCTGTTCGCCGATTTCCATCGAAATTTAAGACCATGTATATTAAGTGGCGGAACTCAACACCGCGCTAGTCTTAGCCGAGCGGAGAAATAAATAGTTTAGATATAATGATTCCCTCGATTGAGAATCGAACCCACAATAAAGCTTGGAAATTTATATATTAGAATACCTTAATATCAATTATCAAATCATAAAACACATCCAATTATTATTAAATTGTACATAATAATATACAAAAACTATCTCTGCCAACATTAACCTGTGTAATTACAACCAACAACAGAGACAACGCTATACGTGTGAGCGAGACAACAACACAAGCACGTGCTTCTGTTGCGTTGGTGCTCCTCGCGCGACTGCCGCTCCGATACATTTCATTGTGGGAATTTTGTCTGTGGAGTGTATTTAATTTTTTATTTAATTTTTTTTTTTGTTTATTTATCGTAAGAATTATTGATACAAATTATTATATCTATAATAGTTATCTTTTAATAGAAATATATTTATAATAAGGTAAAGCGCGGCGTTGAGTTCCGCCACTCAGCACGCAATGCCTCAATTCGACGGAAAGTGGGGAACGGAACGTCGTCTAAGTTTAAGAAAATCTTTTTAAAATTATTTTACTTATTAACGCCTGTCGTGGCGCAGAGGTGGCATGCGACTGTAAACGCGACAGGTTGTGGGTTTGATACCCACTCCAGGAAATGAGAATTTTAAATAATATTTAATATTTTCATTTTCTGGGTCTGGTAACAAGGTAGAGCGCGGCGTTGAGTTCCGCCACTCAGCACGCAATGTCTCAATTCGGCTGAAAGGATGGAATGTTGAAAGAGAACGGAGTGTCTTAACACTAAGTTCTTAGGTCCTATCTGTTTACCCTCTGTTACCTGATATTATATTATATGGGTCACGTTAAAAAACCGGTATGGGATGTAAAGTTATTTAGTAATTTCAGTATCGAATTTTGGTAATGATTTTTTTTTAGGTCTTATAACTTATATTTAAAAAAAAAATCCGCAAAATTTATTGTCATTAATAGAAGGTAAGCTGGTAGGAACTGCGTTGTATGGACGCCTTGCCACTGGTATTTATTCATTTGCATAGTCAAAGAGAACTTGGTGTTAAGACATTCCTTTCTCTTTCTCTCCCCGAAACCTATATATTGCTTTGAGTGGTGGAACTGAACGCCGTGCTTTATCATACCAGAGCGTACATATTTTGCTGTAATAATTTTAACTAGTGTCCCCGTTGACGCGTTAATAACGCGTTCTAGCAACGTAACTATATGACACTTTATATAAACATGGATGTCGAACAATGGTAGTATGTGTAACAATTATTTCATTAATTTTATATATTTTCATGTATTATTTTAAAAATACAATCATTCTGCAGTCCTTCGCTATGTAAACTATAAGTGTGCCAAGTTTCATGCTCCTCCGTCAGCGTAATTTTCGTAAAGAGGGGTCCAAAGTTTTTGCTTCACTTATTTATATATAGATAGTATTTGTATGAAGATTGTAAAGTATTTTTTTTAATATTAAACAGATAGCTCCTCCATGTTCTTTTCGTTATGTGCTCATAATAAAAAATATGTTGTAGGCACTCTAAGCAAAACTGTACTTATATATGTATATTGTGATTCATAACTATGTTTCTTTGTCATGAACAATGTTAAATCATAGCCATACCGTAACCATAGCAGTAGTTATGAATGCGATGTGGTTTTAACCGACTTGTTAAAAAAGAAAGGAGTTCTCAATTCCCTTGTATTTTTTTTGTGTTATCGCATAACTTTTTGCTGTGTAAATCAATTTTTGTGACTTTTTATGCGATAGCTAGTGCTTTTGATATGGTCGCATTTAATTAAATCTACTTAAGATTTGACGACTAGTTTTTGAGTTATTCGTAATTACATATTTTACTTTTTGGTGCATTTTCTTTGATCATATAAAGATAACCAAACCATAATTTCTATTATTATCAAAATTAGTTACAGATAGTTGATCTAAAAAAGATTAATGAATCGTTTAAAATAACGGAAAACGTTTTTCAACTTCAAATGGGTTACGGAACTAAAACCGGTTTTATCACGTCTGGGCTCTCGAACTATAATTACTGGTGCCCCGAGAGTGTGGTAGGTACAGCCAAATTGTACTTCATAATTTCTTTTTAGATTTTTTTTTCTTTTGTGGTAAAGTAACTAATTTATAATAATGAATACTAGTGTCCCCGCTGACGCGTTAACAACGCGTTGTCTTTTGCACTGTTGTCGTTGTCGTTGTCACTTAATATAAACATGGATATCAAACCATGGTAGTGTGTACCAATTATTTTATTAATTTAATATACTTTTTATGCGTTATTTAAAAAAAATATAAAAGTATAAGTGTGCCAAGTTTCATGCTCCTACGTCCGCGTAATTTTCGTAAAAGGGATCCAAAGTTTTTGCTTCACGTTTTTATATATAGATTTAATATTTTCATTTCCTCGCTCTGGTAATAAAAATTTCACGGCGTTGAATTTTGCCACTCAGCACGCAATGCCTCAATTCGACGGTAAGTGGGGAACGGACATCTTAATAGAACAGAGTGTCTTAACACTAGGTTCTTAGGTGCACTCTGCCTATCTTGTCATGTGCGTGATACAGCGTGAAGCTAAAAACATAAATAATAATGATAATCAGTTACAGATAGTTAATCTAAAAAAAGAGATTAATGAATAGTTTACAATAACGGAAAACGTTTTTGAACTTTAAATGGGTTACGGAACTAAAACCGGTTTTATCACGTCTGGGCTCTCAAACTATAATTACTGGTGCCCCGAGAGTGTGGTGCAGCCAACTTGTAGTAATGTTTTTTTCTATAGTTTTTAAAGTGTGAATACACACTTGGGATTAGAAAAAACACTTTTGGAAAATGTTTAAAAATTTTATATGTAAAACATACGTTTTCTGGTTTCCGGTTCCTGTCTACTTGTTTGAATTCTTTACATTTTCTAGAAATGATGTTTTTATTTATGTAAGTACTTGTTAATCTTACGTTTAATATATTATAGAATAATTATAATTTAGACAATCGTGATGCAGTTGGATTAAAACGTAAACGATTGGTTGTGGGTTCGATTTTCACTCGGGGAATGACAATTTAAATTCTATTTATTTCTTCGCCCTGTTAAGACATTTAACACGCAATGGCTTCAATTCGGGCGGTAACGGTCTGTCTTGACACTAGGTTATCTCTGGTTTAATTTTTTTTTATGGATAACGGATGGCAAACGAGAAAAAGGACCACCTGATGGTAAATGGTTGTAGATGCGTTGCCAACTAGAGGATACAGATAGAAGAGGGGGACAATGTAGTAGTCCGCTATCGGAACCACCACATTTTGGGGAAAGGGTGGCTGGGAATGAAAAACCTGGCTTACATGCTATTGAACCGGAACACATCATTAGATATTTTGCGGTGCGTCTTTGATATGATAGTGGTCGCGAGCCAGTCGGAGGACGAACCTCCTACCACCTAACTACTGGGATACCCGCCTCTTACTGAACGCTACCCAACGGCGGAGGTGAATTATATTCTAACTGCTTTTTATAATGAGATTTTATGTTTTATTATTTTCCGTTCTTATAACCGATTAGTCCGGAACTAAAGCCGGTTTTAATACGCCTCCGCTCTCAAGTTATACCTAATTTTAATTAGTGAGCCGAGAGTGTAGTGCAGACAACTTGTAGAGCAACGTTTTAATTTAGCTACTTGTTATTATTTTTTTATTTTATGTTAAAAATTATGAATCCTAAAAAGTGTAAACTTTTTAGGATTCATTTTTTTTTTTTCAGTCTGTATTTAGAATACTTATACTTACGTATTTATATCTTTAAGTCACTATGTAATAAAAAAATTAAAAAAAACACAGCTTTACGCTTATTCTTATTTTGGTTTTCCCGAATGGGAATCGAAACTATAACCACTTGCGTTTACTGTAAGAAACTGTTCCACTGCGCCTCGATGACCTCCGATGGTCTTTATAATAGACATTAATATGCCAATTCCTTATATGTTATTAACGTACTAATATTCATTCTATCTATATATACTTATATGAAACTAAATATTTCGTCATTGAGTGACTGACAGACAATGTTCAGGCGAAACTACTGTCCATAGAAAGGGGAAATTTAGCATGTAGACTCCTTGGTAAGTGTAGGCAAGCACTAAGAGAGGATTTCTTGAAATTTTTAACGAAACAAGAAAGGAAGGTGTTTTACATTTACAGTTCACACGAACGAAATTGAGCTCTGGAATTCGTTCTATTATAGTATATGAAGCCAGCTTGCCGCTATATCCTGCATACTAAGGCAGTATGAGAGAACATAGTGTCAAGACACTCGGTTCGCCGATTTTCTATCATACATACATACATACCTTCACGCTGTATCGCGCATATAGCAGGGTAGGCAGAGGGAACCTAGTGTTAAGACACTCCGTTCCCCACTTTCCACCGAATTGAGGCATTACGTGCTGAGTGGCGAAACTCAACATCGCGTCTTGCCTTATTATCAAACACAGGTAATGAAAAATTCCATTTCCTGGAGTGGGAGTCGAACCCACAACCTGTTGCGTTTATCGTCGCATGCTTGTGCCTCTGCGCCACGAAAGGCGTCTAGTAGGCTTTTCATACGTATTCCAGAAATGGCGTGTTATGTGGCGGAACTCAACATCTCCCTTTGACTTACATACTTGATAATCATTTTTATCTTAGTGGAAATGGAACCTGTAACCAATCGCATTTACAATAAGATGCTGTACCACTATGCCATGATAGCTTTATATGAAGGATTACCGCATTTATCTCCTACATCATAGGTCACGACTAATAAAATAATATCACGTTTCAAGGAAGGAAAATATTTAAATGTACCTTGAATTGATGCTAGGAAATACCTAGTGCATATTTTGTATTGGCATGAGAGAATATACTTATATTTAGAATTGTAGGTAAAGTCAATTTTAATAGATAAGTAAGTTACCTATTTAATTTTCTTTTTTTTTTTTTAACTTTACGCTGTATCCCGCATATAGCAGGGTAGGCAGAGGGAACCTGAGAGCCTAGTGCTAAGACACTCCGTCCTCTTACAACAATTCTGTTCCCCACTTTCCGCCGAATTGAGGCATTGCGTGCTAAGTGGCGGAACCCAACGCCGCACTTTGCCTTGTTACCAAACCCAGGAAATGAAAAGACTAACATTTCCTGGAGTGGGAATCGAACCCACAACCTTTCGCGTTCACAGTCGCACGTTTGTGCCTCTCTGCCACGACAGGCGTCCTCAGCTTTTGTTTTTCTTAATAAAGCGTGGCGTTGAGTTCCGCTATTTAACTCGCAGTGTCTAGTATTCGGGCGGAAGAACGGAGTGTCTTGACACCACGTTCTCTCTGACTATGCTATGGAGATGTCGTGAAGCTGACAAATGACAAATAAAAACTAAACTTGCAATATGTTGAATTCCGTCACTTAGCACTCATTGGATCAATTCGGCAGAAAGTGGGGAATGGAAATGTTAAGAGAACGGAGTGCCTTAACACTAGGTTCTCTGGTTCTCCGTGTCTACCCTGCTATGTGCGAGATACAGCGTGAAGATAAGCTTTAAGCTATTATTATGATAGCCTTTGTTAAGAATTCACGAAAATTTGACTTATTATATTAACCTATCTACCTACCTACGTAACTTCACTCTTTATCCCTAGCGGGGTAGTCAGGGAGGGTTCCGGAGCGCCAAACGCTACGGTCCCTGCATATCTCTTTCGCCTCGTCCACAGTCATTAACCTCTTCATGCATGCCCTCCGGGGGATCCTCGTGCTTTTTACGTGTGCCTCCAGTATCATCATAACCTAGCTTTACATAATGTGAAAGAATCGTAAATTTTACATAAATAAATTTTATATTTTTTGGCCATATTTAGATATTTTAGATTGGTAAAACGGAAAAATATTAGCTTTACTTCGTACTTAGTTTCTATCTTAAGGGATTTTTTAAGTTATTAAGAATATTTATAATTAGGTTAAATGCAATTAGTTTATCCCTAACTTATGTGATCTTTTCTATTAATACACAATTTTTTATATCAAAAAAATAAAAAAAACTGAAAAAAATCTTAAATATTTCACGCATATTTAAAACGTCTGTCGTGACGTAGAGGCACAAGCGTGCGACTGTAAATGTGACAGGTTGTGAGTTCGATTCCCACTCCAGGAAATGTAAGTTTAGTATTTTCATTTCCTGGGTTTGGTAACAAGGCAAAGCGCGGCGTTGAGTTCCGCCACTCAGCACGCAATGCCTCAATTCGGTGGAAAGTGGGGAACGGAGTGTTTTAACACTAGGTTCCCTCTGCCTACCTTGCTATATGCGGGATACAGTGTGAAGCTACGTATGTATGTATCTTTAATCTCCCCATATGTAACAACACACAAATATTAATTACTATAAAATAACCGTTGAATGCATATCAAACGTGACATTGTCATTGCAGACGCAGCTCAAGCGGCCATGACGGTGGGCGTGGCCAACGTGCTATGCGACGAGCGCCCCGCCCCCCTCGCGTGGCCCACCCCCGCGCCCCCCGCGGCCCCGCTCTGGCAGTACCCAGGTACCTCCCACAGAGTCATGCTCGCCTGGTAACTACGCGCCAAGTGCATTGCGAACGTTTTAGCGCTCCCCCTGTTTTGAATGTTGGGATACCTCCTGTTAGGTTATGTGGTTTTGGTAAAGGAATTGTGGGACGGTTTTTGGATATCGATTTTTTTTGAATATCGATTTTTTTATTTATGGCTTTTTTGGTTGGTTTTGATAAAGACGAAAGTTTAAATTATTTTTTTTATTATTTGTTGCATGATTTTTGTTGTTTTGGTTAGATCGTTTTTTTTGTAAATTTGCGGTTAATTTTCTAGTTGATCTTTTTTTTTTTTTAATTTTGATAATTTTGTCATATTTTTTATTTTTTATAATTTAAAATATTTCAATAATTGTTTTTAAGTTGTACTTTAAACATAAAGTACAAACGTAACATAACATTACTCCAAAAAATATTCAATACAGTTACACATTCAATTCCCAAATCAAGTTTACAGGACGACATTCCAATGCGTGTTTAATTTGACCGACTATAAATGATGTAATCAGCCTCCCACCACTTTCCGTCTAATTTGTTTTTTTTTTTAAGTTTTTTTTGGCCGACACTCGATCCCGTTTATTACGGCCACCGGTTTCTTTCAACGTTCATTTTATTTTTGTTTCGTAATGAACTAGCGTGCGCCTGTGGTTATTTCGTGAACAAAGGATTTATTTCTTTTATTTTCGCATAAATAAATCATTTGCTTATCTATTAAAGAAATTCGATAATGGTTCGTTAAGTTTTTTTTTATTTATGATCGTTTTTGTTACGCTTGTTGTTTTTTTTAATAGGGATTATGTTTTATTTTTATGTCTTTCTGGGTATTTTAATTGTAAAATAATTTTTTGAATGATAATTTTTGTATCGGATTATTTAAATAAAAGTATTTGTAATTTTGAAATGTGTAAAAAAATATGTCGTGTTAAAACTTTAAAACAAATAAATACTCCACATTTAAAAACTTAAAATCATTTTATTTTAAATGCATACGTTATTTTTTTTTAATAGTAGATATATAAGGTACATTATATATATAAAATTGCTTATGTTATTTGGAACACACCATAAGTGTATATGGTAAACGTATTATGTTGGAATGCCTTAAAATTATCCATTGAAGGATAATAATATATTTTTTTTAAATTGACATTCAATAATGTTCTTAGTAAATCGTTTAAAGTAGCTGTTTTATTTTAATAAATTAAGATCTTATACATTGTCTACCCATTCTTTGCAGGTATTAAATATCTCAACCCAATATTACTTTTTAGACAAACAAAAAAGATTGCATAAACTACTAAACTCGTCTTAAACAATAACCCACCACACTGTAAAATATTATGAAATGTATATCTTAACAAAAAGTTATTTTTTTCATAAACCAAGATGTTTCTATCTATTAACGTGTTCTTGTTACAAAATATGATACTACTACATAGCATACACATTCAACGTAATCCGAAACTACAAAACACAACTTGTGACCATCTAGTCAAATGTAAACCGACTGACTGATTCCATCACCCGTTAAATCGCTTCCCACACGCCAGCGGAACTCGTGTCACTCCCAACCCATAAATTATCCATCATCCGAAAAAACATGCAAAAAATATCGTAAAAACTCATTTATCGATAACTCCACTCGACTTAAGGACGGCCCTAAATTTAAAGTCCCTCCTCCTAAGCTCCGCCTATAAAACGTCTCAGCCAATCAGAAGCGAGCGTATATGAAAGGCCGGATCTAATTAGATGACGCCCATTTCGTTTTTAGTGTTGTGAATTAGTTCTTTTGTTTGTTTTTTTAGCGGCGATTATAGTTAGTCTTTACACTTTACGGTTATGAATTTGACACCTCACGCGATATTATCGAGGAAATGATAAAAAAAAAATATCGCCTTAACACGTTAAATGATAATCTCTATTCAATAATAATAGGGGAATATTTAAGTGAATGTAATTATTTCATGTTCAGTGATTATTTTGTAATTTTATGTCCTTAAAAGGCTTTTACTTACTGTAATTATCATGTATAGCTCATTTTTAAATAAAAAATTCTATAAAGTTTATTTTTAAAAATGGAGGTTGGTCATAGATAGATATTTAGTCGTTCTGAATGTTGATAAATGCGTAAATTTATATTTATTCAAAAGAAAAACAGTTGAATTAAGTTTCAATATATATATGTAGCTAGTTATTATGTTCTAATTCAACTGTATGTACCTGATGAAGTATCTATATACATTATAAAAAATGTTAGCGTTACTATGTGACTGACAGACGACGTACAGGAGAAACTATTGTCTATAGATAGAACTGAATTTTTGCATATAGGCTCTTTGCCAATTGTAGGGACATATTAAGAGCGTCGGCGTTGAGTTCCGCCACTCAGCACGCAATGCCTCAATTCGGCAGAAAGTGGGGAACGGAGTGTCTTAACACTAGGTTCCCTCTGCATACCCTGCTATATGCGGGATACAGCGTGAAGCTATGTATGTATGTATGTACTAGGAGAGGATTTTTTAAAATTTTTGCTATGTCGAGAAAATAGGGGATTTTAGGTTTTATAGTCCACTCAAAAGAAGTCGCGTTATAGCTAGTTAAGTATAAAAATCGAAACGTGATTACGTGTATACGAACTGAGCAAATCTTTAATCTCTTTAACTTAGTTAAGTTTACTGACACGTAAATCCTGTTCATTAACTTAAGTGTAGACTTTAACGTGGCTAGACATATTTTGTGGCTCAATTTAGCTTTTTATTTAGTAAATATTTGTAAGTATCATATTGGATAATCTGTTTTCTTTTTCATTTTCCATTATGTAAAGTTTGATCACAAAAAGAACACAGTATGATTTATGATCATTGAGTTCCATCAACCATTAAATTAAGGCGGCAATCGGAGAACGGAGTGTCTTCTCTCTATTCTTACACTAGGTTCTCTTTGACTACCTTACTATGCAACAAAGAGCGTGAAGTTACAACTATACATACATAATTACATGTACTTATTATGTGTCTTTGTTAACGAAATTTTTTTATATCAAATTACTTTAAACCGAGTTTTTTGTTGTTTCTACTAAATATTGTACTTTGGATGTAATTTAGAAGGAATTAAGCAGAAAAATGTTCCAAAATTTTATCAAAAAGATATTTGCTTTACATAGAATAGGTTAAACACACGCTTTTGTCTGGAATTGAAAGGTAATACCTCTATAACAAACGCATAACATAACGGACATACATATTTGAACATACTTGAAGATAAATTAAAAGTATTTTTTTCCATGCTGTAGCATATAGCAGGGTAAGCAGAGGGAACCTAGTGTTAAGACACTCCGTTCTCTTTTAACATTTCCGTTTCTAACATTCCGCCGAATAGAGGCATTGCGTGCTGTGTGGCGGAACTCAACACCGCGCTTTTCTTGTTAGTATAGCGAGTAAATGAAAATATTAAATATGAATTATTATAAGTGCTTAATATTTTAATTTCCTGGGGAGGATGAACGTAATAGTCTTTACTTCAATATATCCTATCTGATAAGTAATTATCTACAATCTCTAGAGGCCATCCTAGCGCAGTAGGACAACGTGATTGGTTTTGGGTTCGATTCCTACTCAAGATAAAGTTTATATTAAATGTTAATTGCGGCGTTAAGTTCCGCCACTCGACACGCCTTTGCACTATGTTCTCTTTAATTACAATACTATGTATGGGGTAAAACGTGAAGCTCCTATAGTTACCCAAAATATGGGTTGGTATGGTACTCGTTATATAATATGTAATAATTATATATTATTTAATTTAATACACATAATTTTATGTGTGTGCTTATGCATAATAGTTCGTTCAATGTTGATGGATACGTACAAAATGACGATCAGACTTTTAAATTGTAAATTTGTCTCTGTATGGCAAAAAAAAAACTCACAAAAAATCTTAAATTAAGACATTTAAATTATTCGAAATAAACTAATTACTTATTTATTACTATTAGCTTCATGCTGTATCTCGCATATAGCAGGACAGGCAGAGGGAGAGAGACAGAGAGAGGGAACCAGAGAACCTAGTGTTAAGACACTCCGTTCTCTTTTTAACATTTCCGTTCCCCACTTAACGTATTTATTTTTTCTTATATTTCTTATATACGTCATAATTCACATCAAAGATTCCAACTAATATTCCTTACGCTTTCGTAACAAGAATTACTGTATTAAACACAAATTGTACCAAAACAAAGAGCGCATTAATAATTTATCAAAGAAAACAATCGTTTACAAAAATCGATTCGTATGCGATGCGTCATCCCTTTTAATTCTAATTCAGGAGATTAAAGAGGCGATTTCGGTACCTCTCTATTATGTCTCTATCTCTTTCTAACGTTAACATATTGTATATTGCTATCTCACTCTGATGTAGGGACGTGGTCGGAATACGTCAAAACGATTATCGTATTTCGTTTCGTTTTCACGCCTTGATGATTTTTTCGATGTTTGAGCACATGTTGATTGTTTTGTAAGTAGAAATAATTGGTATGTTTTTATAAGGTTGGGGCCAATTAATTATTTATTGAGTAACTATTGTGTGCTGAATTGAGCTTATAAGTACCTGGGTATTTTTGAGTTTTATGGGGTATTTTTGACTTTTCAGATATTTTTAAATGTTGTTTTTTTAGATTTTTTTTTGATTATATATAAAGCTTTATTTGATTTTATTAAGATATATAGTTATAATACTGCCACATTCTTTTAGGCTACAAAAGTATATTATAACCTTGATCTTGTAACGAAAAAGACATCAAATTCAGTTCTACTGTTTCTAAAATATACTTAGGTACACTACAATTGAATTTGTATGTTTTAAATATTTTTTTTATACTGTATTAATGACACATTAGAGATTCCTGCCTATTTGACTTCTCTATTCTAGTAGTTTCACGCTTACAGTCTGTGTTTGACTGTGAAAACTTGTAGGTTCGATTCCCAATTGGGGGAATGAGTGTACTTATTTTATAAATTACTTAAAATTATTTCCACGCTCTGGTAAGACTAAGCGCGGAGTTCCACCACTCAACATATAATGTCCTAAAACTGGCGGAAAAAGGACAACAGAGTGTCTTAACACTAGGTTCTCTTTGACTACCCTGCTATGTGTGATGCACCATGAAGTTACTTTTTTTAAGAAATTGATTTTTTTTCAATAATACATATATAGAAAAATGTAAAGAATCGTAAGGATCTAAGTTTTTATTCCCACATGTTCTTTAGCATGATCGCCGCCGGAAGTGCGTACGATGAATACAAATCGGACTTGCCTGTACTAGTTGATAGTATAAGAATGTTGTAGCATCTTATTATAAACTAGTTTACTTTATAAAGAAACTTAATGATTACTATCAAATATATATTTGCTATAGTTTCACGCCGTATCCTGCACATAGCAGGGTAAGCAGAGGGAACCAGAGTACCTAGTGTTGAGACACTCTGTCCTCTTAAGACTTCCGTTCCCCACTTTCCGCTGAATTGAAGCATTGCGTGCTGAGTGGCGAAACTCAACGCCGCGCTTTGCCTTGTTACCAGAGCGAGGAAATGAATACTAAATATTTATATTTAATATTTTCATTTCCTGGAATGGGAATCGAACTCACAATCGTCGCGTTTACGGTCGTTTATGCTTCTGCGCCACAACTTGCCTTTATTAAATATATTGTATAAATCCATCATAGTAAAGTAGTCGTGATACGCGTTAGTTGTCCATAATTTCCAATTAGGCGAAAACTAACAAAATAATTTAATTATAATCCACTTGTACCTATTTAAATAAATAAATAATAAAAATAATTATTTTTTTTTTAACTTCACGCAGTATCTCGCATATATCAGGGTAAGCAGAGGGGACCCGAGAACCTAGTGTTAAGACACTCCGTCCGATAATAATAATAATATATTTTTTAATTTAAATTAGAAATGGTAGTGTATCATCTTGTTGGATTTATTTAGCAATATTTGCGAATCTCACTTAAACCAAATAAATATGATAGTACCAAGATAGTGCTTTGACTTTCTTATTATATATCCTTGTTAATCACAATTTTTAGTAATCCAAATTATTTTTTAACTTTTCAGCTCAAGTATCAATGGAAAGCATGATGGTTGGCGGCGTGGGCTCAGTTGGCGTAGGCTCAGTGGGTAGCGGAGTCTCTTCCGGCTACCAGGTCGTAAGAGAACCAGCGTCGGGGACTATACTGTTATTACCCACGCCAGAGTTACCACACGCACTCGTCTGGGGAGGAGTTCCTTATCCTTCAGCTCCTTTACTCCTTCCACCTGCTCCTCATCCCTCCCATCACCTGCAGCTGCTGCCAGGTGATCTACTAGCGTCAACTGCTACGTTACAACACACTCATACGCATTCAACGCGGCTTGTAACATTAGCTCCGGCGCCTCCCCAGCCTCACCCACAACATACAGTAGACAAGAGGAAGCCAATAATGCAGCCCATGATGCCACCGATAATCCCGCCACACACCCTTATCAAAATAGAACCGGGACAGCAAGAGAAACCGCCACCACCTTTTGCCCCAGAACCAGTGCCGCAGCCGATTTTAACAACACATTTGTATTATCAATCCGATTTTTCTGAACAAGCATGTCGAAGTCAGGCCACGTCACCCGCTGCACCTCCCACACCACCCCCCGAGGCACCTGAAGTCCCAGCTCATAAAGATGCCTCGAACCAAACTGATCATATTGATGACGAAGATGATTCTCCAAATCACGCAGATGAGGACGAACGTGATGTAGCTTGTGTGGGCGTTGCACATTCACCAGAGGATCAAAATGTTATGCAAATTCAAACTTTACATCCACCTTCTATAGATAGCGCTGAGGATTCTTCCTCAGAAGGACTTGCGGCTTCGTCAGTTGCAGTAGAAAAAGCAATTGATGCAATTGAAAGAGATGAAACTATAGAAAACTCTAGTGGTAGTTCACACGAGTTAGTCATAGACACAACACGATCTTCAACCCCACCGCCGTCTATACCTCAACCGCAGACGAGACCATTAGACTGCAGTGGCTTAGAATTATTATCAAACTTGAGCATTGAATTCGAGAGAACAACACCTGGCAATAATATGCCTAGCATGCCTATATTAGAAACTACACCGTTAACAATTGATACAAGAACAGTTACGAAATTGAGTATAATGAAAACATCACCTAAATCGCCACCACGCACTGAAGTAGATTCATTGAACGAACAAGGACAGTCAATTGATAGACTCAGTTTGTTATGTGCTTTAGCTGAACAAAGGATTATGGAGGAAGTAAAAGAAGTACCATTAGTAAATGTGCCTTCGACTTCACGACCGCTTATTAAAACCGAACCACTCCTCAGCCCCACAGAAATGGAAAGAAATATTACTGAACCTAAAAAAGAAAGGCGAAATAGAGAGGACTCCTCTGGTGAAAGGAGAAGAAAAAGAAGTCGTGATAGAGAAGAACGTTTACGTCACAAGTTGGAGAAAATGAGGCGACACAAGCGTGAAAGAAAAGACCACGAAGAGGAAGGCGGTGAATTGGAAGCAAGCTTACGTCGTGTAACGGCATGCTCTTGTGGTGTATCAAACTGTACACATTCATCTACTGTCACCTCCGCGCAGGCTCTAGTTAATGCCATCGAAAAAGACATGCGAGAACGATTACAAGACTTAGAAAGACAATGTGATGAAAAGAGAGCACAATTAAATGCTTTAACGCCACCATTGCCAGCTTTGTCTACACCATCAACTCCATGTACTCCAGCTCTCTCTCCAGATTCAGATAGAGGGTCATCCAAAAAACGTAAAGTTGGGCGCCCGAGAAAAGTATCAAGTCCTGATTCCACTGAAACAATTGTGGCAAAGAAACCAAAATCCAAAAGTAGTCTTGTCGGCTATTTGCTAGCGAAGGGTAAACTGAAGGGTAACATTTTATACTCAAAAGGAGAACCGTCCCGAGATGATATAAACAGAACAAGTAAAGTTCGTCCTAAATTAAAAGCTGAACCGATTGTAAAGATGTATTCAGAGGAAGAAGAACATGAATGGGGCCTTAACAGATCAGCTAGTTCTTCAATGGAAAGTCTTAACGAGGTTCGTCAGAAAAACAGGGAGAAAGTAGATCGTCTGGCAAGAAAACATTCGAGAGACGATCTGTCAGAAATAGAATTGGCAATAAGACGCGCGAGTGCCTCAAGTGATAGCGATAAGGAGCGACGTCGTGCGAAAAAACGACGAAAGAGCACGAAATCAAAGGAGCGAACCGACGAAGAGCCAAAAGACACTTCATCTGAACCATTACCACAACCTCAGGTTATTTCAAAATGCACTTTAACGGAGGATAAATTGGATTTATCGCCTCGAGTGCTAACCGCGAGGGGCGGCTTGTTCTACGCGGGGAAACTAAGTGCAGTGCAAGCGCCAGATGTGTACGCTATCACGTTAGATGGAGAAAGGGGAAACAAACCACATATACTGTCGAGGGAGGAAACTTTAAAGGATGCGGTGAGTTATATTTTTATATTTGATAATAATTTCTAAACGCCTGTCGTGGCGCAGAGGCACAAGCGTGCGTTTGTAAACGCGACAGGTTGTGGGTTCGATTCCCACTCTAGGAAATGGAATTTTTCATTTCCTGGTTTTGGTAACAAGGCAAAGCGCGGCGTTGAGTTCCGCCACTTAGGCGGAACTCGGCGGAAAGTGGGGAATGAAGTGTCTTAACACTAGGTTCCCTCTGCCTACCCTGCTTTATATGCGGGATACAGCGTGAAGCATGTATGTATGTGTGTATTTTTAATATTTTTGTGCGACGATTAAATTTAATTAATATAAAATGAAGCTATAAACGTTTAGTTGAAATAAAATTAATAACTTATACTCATAATATAATTATAATTATATTTCTCTGCTCTAGTATGACCAAGAATGGCGTTTGTCCATCACTTAACACGCAATGTCACGAATTAGTGAGAAAAGCGGTGAACGGAGTGTCTTGTCATTAGATACCCTATTTTTAGCCAAAGTTACTATTTTCACTAAAAAAGCCAATAACTATTTATTCATCAGATATTGGAAGTAAGTCCGACATCAGTAACCGAGTTACCATCAGGCACGCGGGTATGCGCGTACTGGTCTCAGCAGTACCGCTGTTTGTACCCCGGTACAGTGGCTGTGTCGTCTCCAGATCCTCATGATGATAAGTTTGTTGCTGTGGAATTTGATGATGGTGACTCTGGCAGGATAGCCATCGAGGATATTCGGTTTTTGGAACCTAATTACCCTGTTGTAGGTGAGTTAATTTATTTTAAAGTGTTTTTTTTGTCCATTTATACACAGTAAAATATTAATTTTAGGTATATATGGACAATAGTTAATTTGTTTAGCTTTCACAACATTTGATACGTTGCCATTTTATAGGAATATTATAAAATAAAACTATTTAATAAAAATTCTATTTGTTATAATGTTATAAATGTCATAGTTTCTGGGAATGAGTTACTATTTCACCCAAAAACTACTAAACAGATCAACATCAATCAGAATACCAAATTACACAACAATTTATAGAGATTTAATGTGATTTAGTCAGAATACAGCTTTTTAAAGTATCATTATACACCATTTCAGAATACGAAAACACATTATTTACACTTGGTAAAAGAAGACGGAACACAAGTATGACAGAAGAGAAGAAAACCGCCTCAACATCTAGCATCGAACAAAAACCTGATACGCAACCAATGGATACACAGACACTCAACGAAGAAGAAGACAGGCACAGAGATAGGAAGAAACTTAAGAAGCACAGAAAAGAGAAGTTGAGACGATTAACAAGCGAAGATGATCCAACTTTAATGGACTACGTAAAGAAGAAGAAGAAGAAACACAAGTGTTGCGAAGAACACTGTAAGCACAGGAAACATCATAAAAAACACCACAGGAAACACAAAAAACGACATCACTCGACCTTCAAAGAACATTCGTCATCATCAGGCGATGATCACAGACAGAAATCGTCATCCGATTATATCGATTCTAATAAATCGAATGAGGACTCGGTTGATTCTAATGATAGGTTGTCGACTTTGATCGCGGTTGAGAAGTCACCGGAGGAGAAAATGAAGACGGTGATTAAAAAGGCTGTATTGTCTAAGAAGAGTTTGGTGAAGAACGCAGTATTGGACTTTAGCAATATAGGCAAGATTGCTTTAAAGAAAGATATTGAAAACAAGGACAATTTGAAAGACAGTGGTATAGGATTGGAAGTAGATGGCCCTTCAACGTCTACTGCTCCTGAGACATCAAAAAAGGTATTATTATTATTTTTTATTTTTTTTAACTTCACACTGTAACCCGCATAGGCAGAGGTAACCAGAGAACCTAGTGTTAAGACACTCCATTCTCTTTCAACAATTCCGTTCCCCACTTTCCGCCGAATTGAGGCATTGCGTGTTGAGTGGCGGAACTCAACGCCGCGCTTTGCCTTGTTACCAAACCCAAGAAATGAAAATACTAAATTTTACATTTCTTGGAGTGGGAATCGAACACACAACCTGTCGCGTTTACAGTCGCACGCTTGTGCCTCTGCGCCACGACAGTCGTTATTAATTTTATTTTTTGGTAGAAAATAAGAAACAATGTTGTAGACTTATTATTCGTATGGTAGAATGTTTATAGACAGAACTCTTTGCCAAGATAAAAGAGAAAAGCCGAGAAACTTGTATATTTTTCTATACTACTTAGCTTCGCGCTTTATCCCTAGTGGGGTAGTCAGTTGTATTTTCCTATAATGTATATACATACATATACACTATAGAGATAAATTTTAATACATTTTGTTTTTGCTATTTACATATTAATGGTCATAGTGCAGTGTTTGATCGTAAATGCGTTAGGTTACGGGTATCGATTCTCACTATGATTCAGGACAATGAAGAGAGATTATATTTAATTTATGTAATTTCTCCGCTCTGGTATAACAAAGCGTGATGTTGATGTCTCAAATTCAGGTGGTATGTGGAGAATAGAGTGTTTCCACTTTCCACCTAAAACTCTCTGGCTACCTTGTTAAATATTTTAATTTGTATTTCACTTCTTTTTGTATTATCCGTATGACGTCCATTATTGGACATATACTTTCTTAAAGGATTTCCACGACGATCCATCCTTTGGCATTCATCTTGAGCACATATTTTATTATATCATTTTTTTTTTCAACTTCACGCTGTATCCCGCATGTAGCGGGGTAGGCAGAGGGAACCAGAGAACTTAGTGTTAAGACACTCCATTCTCTTTCAACAATTCCGTTCCCCACTTTCCGCCGAATTGGGGCATTGCGTGTTGAGTGGCGGAACTCCACGCCGCGCTTTGCTTTGTTACCAAAGCCAAGAAATTAAAATACTAAGTTTTACATTTCCTGGAGTAGGAATCGAACCTACAACCTGTTGCGTTTACAGTCGCACGCTTGTGCCTCTGCGCAAAGACAGGCGTTATTCATAATAACAATATACCGGCAACGCAGATGTAGTTTCTCTGGTATTATACAGGTCTGACAACAGTGATCACTTACCATCAGGTGATCTGCTCTTTTCCATAAAAAAATAATCATTCTGTACCTTGAAATTTCAGAAAACTAAAAAACGCACAGTATCTTCCACGTCTTCCGACGGTGGCGGTGCGGGTGCGGGGGTCAGCAAGATGGCGGCGTTCCTGCCGGGCGGCGCGCTGTGGCGGTGGCGCGGCCCCGCGTACCGCCGCACGGCGCGCCCCCGACACCGCAAGCTGTTCTACCGCGCTATACAGCGGGGCGAGGAGGTGTTGCATGTGAGTTGTTTGGGGGTTATGGTGTCCTGGTATCTTAAAACAGGAGTATTGAAAGATGATTATTTCTCTATAAATAAGTTTCTAGAAAAAATAAATTAGTCTAGTTAGTTTTATAAAAAAAAAATCCTTATCTATATATATAAATACGTGAAGAAAGACTTTGGTTGGACCCCTTTTTACGAAAATTACGTGGACGGAGGAGCATGAAATTTGGCACACTTATATAAAAAAAAATCTTATATATATATAAATACGTGAAGCAAAACTTTGGATCTCTTTTTACGAAAATTACAAGGACTGAGGAGCATGAAATTTGGCACACTTATAGTTTATATAGCGAAGGGTGCAGAATGATAATATCTTTTTAAAATAATGCATAAAATATATATTGAATTAATAAAAATAAAATAAATGTTACTCACACTACCATAGTTTGACATGCATGTTTATATAATGATATATACATTGACAGACAACGCGTTGTTAACGCGTCAACGGAGACGTTAGTATCAATAAATATAGTGAAATGTAAATTAAGATTTTCGCGCTTTATTTTTTATATTATTGACGCCTGTCGTGGCGCAAATGCGACAGGTTGTGGGTTCGATTTCCACTCCAGGAAATGAAATAATATTTAATATTTTCATTTCCTGGGTTTTGTAACAAGACCAAGCGATGTTGAATTGCGCCACTCAGCACGCAATGCCTCAATTCGGCGATAAGTGGGGAACAGAACAGTGTCTTAACACGTCGGTTCTTAGGTTCCTTCTGCTATATGCGGGATACAGCGTGAATATAAGAAAATAAGTTTTTTTTTTATTTTCCACGTGTAAAATAAACCCTTACAATGGTGTAGGTGGGCGAGGCGGCGGTGTTCCTGTCGACGGGTCGCGCGGACCGGCCCTACATCGGGCGCATCGCGGCGCTGTGGGAGGCGCGCGGCGCCATGGCCGTGCGCGTGCACTGGTTCTACCACCCCGAGGAGACCGCCGGCTGCGACGCGCTGCACTATCCGGTTAGTATATTTGTATTACAAAACCTGTAACTCCGATAACTAGGCAAAGCGCGGCGTTGAGTTCCCCCAATGCCTCTGTTCGGTGTAAAATAGGGGCGGTCTTAATAGAACGGAGTGCTTGTACACTAGGTTTTTAGTTTCCCTCTGCCTACCCTGCTGTTTCCATGTACGGAATGTAGCGTGAAACTAGTAATCAGAAAGAATCTCAAGATCCATTCGTCCTTTTCTATCCGAACCAGAGACATTGCGAGATAAGTAGCAGTACTCAACGCCGCGATTTGTGTTGCCGGAATGGAGAAATGAAAATAATAATTCTCCGAATTGAAATCTAACCCACAACCAATCAGATACAATCAGACGTCACGACGTAAAACAAAATTATAAATTTTGTGGTCAACAGCGTTGACCACAAAATTTATAATTTTGTTTTATTTTGATATATACACATATATAAATTTGCAATATTGTTTTCCAGGGTGGTCTCTTCGAATCGCCACACACAGACGAGAACGACGTACAAACTATATCACACAAGTGTGAAGTGTTACCACTTGCGCAGTATAAAGAACGTATGGGAGACGATCCTGTCAAATACAGTACTGTTTACGACAACAATGACGTTTATTACTTAGCGGGTCATTATGACCCCACGCAGCAGGCTTTGCGTATGGAACCGGAAATACCGTTTGCGAAAACTGGTTAAATGTACTTCGAACGATTTTTGTACAGTCAGTTCGATTTTTATATGAAGAAAAAGAATATATAGCGTCTCGTTTTTGAACGAGATAATACGATCACGTATTGGGTATGGAACCGAATATACTGTTTGCGAAAACCGGCTAAATGTTATATAGTTTTTTTCGAACGTGTTTTGTATAGTCAGTTCGAATATTTCGTCTTGATTATGATAAAGTTGGAAGAACATGTCGTTTTTGGATACATCGTTCGCGGGATATTAAATTGTGATTCGAACGAAAACTAGCTTTCGAACGGAACTTTTTTTGATTTTGAGTAGATGAAGTGGAGATTTTTGTATATTCTTTTCTTGACTGCCTAAATTGTTATGTGTGCCTGGTACTTGTTGTTTGAAAGATGTAGTTCGTTAAAGGATGCAAGTGTGGTATTTCTTTTCCATTCGTTTTGAGTAAGAGAAAACGAGACAGCCACATTTTTTACTACGTGACAAGCGTTGTAACAGTTCTCTATCTCTTTCAGTTTTCAAAAGAAAGAGTGAGACAAAAAATCCATAATATGAATCTTCTCATCGTCTATGTGCGCCTGGTAATTGAGATTTAATTGCATAGCATGTAATTTTTCTAAATAAATAATGAATTTTGTTAATATATATATTATACCCATCTCTTTCTTATTAAGTTAAAAAGAAAGAGATGCCAAGTTTTCTTAATCATTCATTCATTAGGCGTATTTGATTATTAGTACTCAAATCTTCTCATCGAATATGGTCTCCTGGTACTTTTCATATACTTTTACGCACTAAATAACAAATACTTTATTTACTTTATTTATTCTACATTGCTTTAAGGAAAGAGATAATAAATATTTACAAAAACAACATAACATCCTATACAATTATGATGTCCTGGTACTTCAAGCACAGATATACATAGGCAGGTCCTTTCCAGATATATTTGTTTGTTTTTTTTTATTCCTATACCTTTAATAAACTACATCCTAGATAAATATGGTATCCTGGTACTTATAACATTTAAGGTCAGTGTTACAAAGTAAAAAAAAAAAACTACTTAACAATAACAATAAGAAAGAACTCCAGCACCGATATGTTCTCCTGGTACTTTGCAGTTAACGCATATAATGTAATCGAACTATGTAAAGAGGTCGTTCAGATGCAAAAGTGACATAACTCTGAAAAGATAAAAAAAGTATGTGAAAGGCATAATTACAATATGACGATGTATTTTATGTGAAACTTCTTTAAAAACTTGGTCTTTGAAACTGCAATGTAACGAAAATGCGTCACGATATTGAAACAAAAAATATGAATGACAAATCATAATACAGACTTAATACAGGATTAAGTTGGTGAGAGAATGAGATAGAAAATATCCATAACACTTCTCTTGTCTACTTTGAAGTTTAACTTCTGCCGTGTACAATTTAACAACAAGAGATGGACGAAAGAAATATATATTATTATATGTCTCCATATTCTGCTCATAATAAATAATTATACAATGTATTAATTATTTATATGTTGGATGTAAAAGATAAGAAAAATGTATCTAGAACTGATCTGCCATAATAACTGTGTCAACATCTCCAAAAACATTAAAATTAATTTTGTATACAAATAAAATATTTGAAATGTAATTTTATTTAAAGAAAATGGGAAACGGAATTGTTGTAAGAGAACGGAGAGTCTTAACACTAGGTTCTTATGTTCCCTCTGCCTACCCTGCTATATGCGGGATACAGCGTGAAGCTAAAAAAAATAATATTTAAAACAAAAGTTAGATCACTTTTGCACCGACGGCTTCATTAAGGAAATAAAATATTTGTAACACTAATAATACCTTTTACAAAGGTAGTTTGGTACTCAACGAGTATTGACATTGCTCAGACTTTATCTGTCAATTGCCAATTTGACAGCTTTTCTTTTTTAAAAATGGACTGAAGCAAGGACATGAAGGCAAAATGCCGTGTCAATTGAAAGAAAGCATTCTATATTTAAAATTGCAAATAAACTTGAAATAGAAAAAACTTTTTAATACTTATTGCAGTGCAATCGAACGATTTTAATCGTTGAAATTTTTTTGTATTTTTCTTTGATATACATATTTATATAACTTTTAGTGTACAAATAAGAGAAACCCTATATAATAAAGACATTTGTATTTTAAATGAGGGGTGTTATATTTAAAAATAGTGATTTAATTCATTCGCAATATCGATGTTAGTTACAGTAGATACGTCTTAGCGTTCAGAATCACTATACAGGTCTTAAAGTACAACGTAGTTGAGGCTCAATGGCGACAATTTCACAATATTTCGAAGCAAACGTAAGTGTTAAAGTTACCTTGTTACGTTTTAGCGGTGTCCTTTTTGGAATGTTATGTTTTCTCAGGATTTATACGGGCCGAGTTGGCGTTGTGTCGGAGTCGATGGATCGAGGTGATATGTGATTTATTTTTTATACACGTAACGCTATAATCTCAGTGTATAGGTAGTTGTATGTCTAATGTATATTTTTATTTAGATTTCTATGTATACTTTTGTAGTTCTTCTTTATACATTTACTGTCTAAAATGCAATACTACTTCAGCTAGTCCCTTATTTCGTTCAAAATTGACCAGTGATGATATTAGTCATGTTTTCAATAATTTCGCGTGAAAGTGAAACGTGAAATTGTATAAAATTTTCGGAGCTTTGTTATATTATTGTTTCTTTATATATTTTTTTATATTTTTGATTGGTTGATAATATTATGTTATTTGATGTATACCTTATATCGAAATGGTGCTAGAAGCTTGATACTGTTCGTATAATTTCGCTATAGTTAAGATTGTAAATAGTTGTACTTCCAATATAGAAGCTGTAGGACTTCGTTGTATGGTTCACAAATTCATTTCAAATTTCGCTTGCTCTAATGTTGCCATTGTTTTGTATTATCATAATGTATATTATCCATTGTATTATTTCAACAGGGTATGATCGAAGCCCACTTTTTTATCCTTTTTATTCATATCGAATGTTTATGAAGGGACTGAAAAGACAGGGATATAGCTAGGTCGACCAAGGATAGGAATGTAGATAGGTTTTGTATGAAGTGGCCAAACAGTTTATAAAAAAAAATGTTGAAAATTTGCCCTTACGTCAGCTCTTCTCACAAATGAAGTAACGTCCTGATTTTTTTATATGAAATATTTACTTAATTTAATATATAATTAATGATTTATGTAAATGAAAGAAGATATTAAGCATTTCTCTCTAAGCTCTACATCTGTACATGTTGATGAAAACAATTTATTAATAAATTTAAAAATAGAATTAACAGCAGTTGTGTTTTTTTAATAGATTTAAAATGGCGATATATTAAACGTTAAGCACTCACTCTATAATCTGTATTTCTCAGTTTTATACTGTCTTCTTCCATTCAAAGTAAATAAAAAAAATTAAATAATGTGAAATTTGTAGCGTTTAGCAAATAATTTACTTACATAATTTGTTGTAATTTAATCTAGTTTTTATTTAAGTTGATAATAAGTTTGTAGGAATAAGGTAACGTTTTATTTTACATATGAAATATATATTATTGAACAAAATGTCGAAAAAAAATCATGTATTGGCGAGAAAAAACAAAAATTTCGAATTTGGATAAAAAATATTCAGAGAAAGTGGTATTTTTATATAATGACGAATAATGATTTTAATTTAAAAAAAACAAATGTATAAAATAAGTACAAATTTGTTGAACGCGAGTCTTAACTCGGCCCCGTGAGTGTATACTAACATTGAAGGCATAATTCGTCAAAATTAAAGCAGTTATTTGGTAATGACAAATAAGAAATCATTTCTTAGCCGAATCTGACTTTAAATTTAATGAATTATTCCAAGCAACCTTAGAGTAAAAGGGAAAGCCATAAAAATAATTATTAGATTTAAAGAGTAATAATATATCAGCATTGATAAAATAAAGATTATAAATACGCTTAAATAAAATATTTTTGGCTGAACTTTGTGTTTTATTTATTTAAAATAAAAAAAATCACAATAATTAATAACACCCAAAATTAGTTTTAATATGTCAGGTGATTAAAAAAAATAAATAACATGTCATTTTATCTTAAATATAGATTATTAATATTTTAGGAACAATTTTAATAGAAATTTTAGCATTTATAAAATGAAACTTAATCCTAATTTGCAGTGGCGAGGGGTGAAAATTTTGGTTAGGCAAGCCAGTAAATTAAGGGAAGCCGATGTATGTTTAGAGAAGTCGGTATATATATTTAGGGAAGCCGGTAATTTTTAGGGAAGCCGGTATAGAATGTGAAGGTATTTAGTAATTTCAAATAATATTAGCAATGACATTTTTTTAGGTCTAAGATGTCTGAGTTTGTTTTTTTTACAATTTTATGTTGTATGACTTTGTTTTTTCGAGCTCCATATTTTATTGTACTTTAAAAATTTAGGCAAGCCGGTTGGAACCGAGTGGTATGGACGCCTCACCACTGCTAATTTGTCATTTTAACAAGAAAAAAAAACCATATTATACATCTACACTATCAAAACTTACAAAGGCATCTTAACTAAATTATTACTAACTTAAAAATATTGAATTCATTTCCCATGTGGCGGTCAACAAAGAATCTCCCTTTTCCCATTACTTATAACCTCATAGGTATCGTCGTCTATAATTTTGTACACATCCTGGCGGTAGTTTTGTAAATTGTGAAGGAAACGAATAGAGCTTTCTTCCCTGATTTTAGTTATGACAGATGGTAAATTTTGCGTATTCGCTTCCACTGCGAGGGATGCGTAGTACTTTTCCTGTAAAAAAGAGAATTATAGCTTAAAAATTACTCATAATTACCTTAATGTTTCTAATTTTATTATTTAGTTTTTATATAAACTGAACTAAATAAAGAAATTATAAAATAATATATGTAATATTATTTTTAAAATTTAAAGGCCATTGTGGCGCAATGAGACAGCATCTAACTATAAATTCTTTTGTTCGTGGGTTTGATTCCCATTCAGGGGAATAATTATATTTAAATTATTGTCATTTCTCCACTCTGGTAACACAAAACGGCTTTAAATGAAGCTGAAAAAATACCTAAATAAAATGAATATAAACCATAAGTGATATTTTCTAAAATAACACCAAATTTATAGGTATCATAAAATAATGATTAATTCACTCTAACAACACGAAACATAATATTTCCTATATCAGTCACTTATTAATATCATTAAAGAGCAATAAATAAGTCAATGTTTCTATCAAGGCTCCATTCACGATAACCCTAAAGAATGGTCTCCTTTTTAATATAAACTGGAACGCATAAAATTATCGCAAACATTTCAATACTAGTCACGCGCTTCAAGTGAAAGGATCAAGACGTTGTGAGCGTTGTATAACTATATAATTTTAAGACAACCTTCTACTGTTACATGAACTCCTGGTACTTTGGTAAATAAATATATTTTATATTTATATATTTTGATTTTGACGTTTTTGGAATAAAGTTTTTTTTGTTGTCTGTGGTTTTATTTTTAAATTGAAAGATAGGGATTTGAAATGTTAATTATTTTTTTTATTATTATTTTTAATTATTATTTAACTATTAAAAAGTGAATAGCAAAACGCGGCGTTGAGTTCCGCCACTCAACACGCAATGCCTCAATTCGGCGGAAAGTGGGGAACGGAATTGTTGAAAGAGAATGGAGTGTCTTAACACTAGTTTCTCTGGTTCCCTCTGCCTACCCTGCTATATGCGGGTTACAGCGTGAATTTAAAAAAAAAGTGAATAAAAATCAAATATTTTTTTAAATAAATAAATAAATTTAAAAGAATGCTTTGAAATAAAAAAAAACCACGTAAACAACTCTACATGGTAGGTATTGGTAAGTAGGTTACCTAATATTTTTCGCTAATACATTTTTATATTAACTAAATACATTTTAAGCAATAAATGTGTCACTTTGAGATAAAATATTCGAGAACTTAAGCTTTAGAATATCTAAGGCTAATTAATGATTTTTTTTTTCTTCTGAATATTAGCGCCTGTCGTGGCGCAGATGCACAAGCGTGTGACTGTAAACGCGACAGGCTGTGGCTTCGATTCTCACTCCAGGAAATGGATTTTTCAATTCCTGGGTTTGGTAACAAGGCAAAGCGCGGCGTTGAGTTCCGCCATTCAGCACGCATCCACTTCAGCGGAAAGTGGGGAACGGAGTGTCTTAACACTAGGTTTCTGCCTACCCTGCTATATGCGGGATACAGCGTGAAGCTATGTATGAATATTTAGGATTTTAAGAAAGAAAGTAAATCAGCTTCAATAAAATGCACTAAAAAGTAACATTATTACGAATTACTCAAAAACTACTCGTTAAATCTAAACTTAACTTTAATACGACCACATAAGAAGCACTTGTTAGTTATCATATAAAAAACAATTATGAACTATCTCGTTCTTTGAAGTCGGTACCCGTGTTTTCTGATGCTACCTATTTACAGTAACTGCATACTTAAAGAATTCCTAAAAATATATAAATATACGCGATTACTCCACTTGAAAGAATTTCGGTTAAAATGGTAATAATGTCGAAATCCGAAGGTCTCAGAGGTTATTAGTTCAAGCTAACAAAAATAGAGATAGGGTTGCCCGTGTGCCGTGTACCGTGACCATCATGTTGCTGGGAGAGGAGCGGAAACCAGTGCCTGTGACTTGCGACCTCAAGTGTAGCCCTAAATATGGGTAAATGCTCACCTCCACTGTTCAGACTCCTAGCTTACCAAATTTGAAATGATCCTAATGAAACTGAAAAGCCCATTTCTTTCCGTTTTTATAAAAATTTTGAGAAATTTCGAATGAAGTGATAAAAAAAATATTGCTATGTACTCGTATGCTGATTTGGTTACAGTAACTTATATGATATTTACCTATATAAAAACGAAATGAATTTTACTATTATAATTCTTTATTTTATATATTGTATTTCAAAAAAATATGTTTTATACTTCATATATTTTGAGAGTGTAATTCTGATTATATTTTTATCACTTATAAGAATATACAATAAAAATTTAAACTAACACATTACATGTTTTATTTATTTATTTTAATTCAATATTAATTAGGATTTTTATAATGTCTTGCATACATGATTTATTGAAGTATTCATCATATTAGGTTAAATTAATTATCGAAAATGAAATCGTTTTCCAAAATTCAATATAGGCCTTAAATTATATTTATTTAGTTAATATACCTAAAAAAAAGGATAAAACATACATAAAACAATACAAATCTTTTACTAATAATTCCTGTTAAACTAAACGTCTGTAATAACCCTTATCTTATCAAATCTAAGGCCGATAACACACAAAGCTCTTATCATCGACTAAAGTATACACATCGTATCTAAACCCCTTGATGTCATCTAGAAAGTTGTTGCTGGAGTGATTGTGTATGGCTGTGAAGACTGCGGGTATGGACTCCGCGCCGCTCTCTTGGGAAAGCGATATGTAATAATCTGCCTTTTGGTTGATGAAAATTGATATTATTAGGTAAAATTTAGTTAGGCTATCCTAATATATTTTTCTTTTTTTTTAGCTTAACGCTGTATCCCGCACATAGCAGGGTAGGCAGAGGGAACCTAGTGTTAAGACACTCCGTCCTCTTTCAACGATTCCGTTCCCCACTTTCCGCCGGATTGAGGTATTGAGTGTTGAGTGGCTGAACTCAATGCTGTGCTTTATCTTGTTACCAAACCCAGGAAATTAAAATACTACATTTTCTGGAGTGGGAATAAAACCCACAACCTATCGCGTTTACGGTCGCACGCTTGTGCCTCTGCGCCACGACAGGCGTCTAAAATATAAGTATGTGTATTTTGTATTATATATAAAACGCTAGAGTTAGTGAGTGACTGACAGATAACTTACAGGCGAAATTACTGGACATAGAAAACGAAATTTTACATGTAGGCTCCTTGGGGAGTATAGGGGAGCACTAAGAGAGGATTTCTCGAAATTTCTATGAAAACGGGAAATAGGATTTTAGATTTAATAGTCCAGGCAATCAAAACCGCAAGAAACACCTAGTTTATAACAACAAGCTCGATTTAAATTAGCCTAAAGCATGTAATATAAGTAGAAGCCTTATCACATCTAAGGGCGATAACATACAAAGCTCTTATCATCAACTAAAGTATACACATCGTATCTAAACCCCTTGATGTCATCTAGAAAGTTATTGCTGGAGGAATTGTGTATGGCTGAGAAGACGCCGCTCTCTTGTGAAAGTGTAATAATGCCTTTTCGTCGTTTTTGTCGTGAAAATTGACATTATTAGGTAAAATTTAGTTAGATTATTCTATTAATATATGCGAAAGTATATCCGACTAAAATCCCTATTAATTTTATAAAAGTGAATCTAAGTTTGTTTGTTACACTTTCACGCTAAAACTACTCAACTGATTATCATGAAACTTTGTATACATATTCTTAAAGGTATTAAAAAGGACATAGGACATAAAAAATATTAAAGTAATATTTTTCCAGACATTATTTTTTTTCTAAAAATTTGAAAATCTAGCTATTTCAAAGCCGTCGTTTCCTTTAATGCCCAAAGTAGAGCCAAACCCATAACCAACCTCGTGTAGCTCGTCCCCACTGCGCCACAGTGACCTTAATCTCACTTGACAAAACCTTCAATTGAAATGCGTGATAGGAAATTACTGGAAACTTCCTCAATAGAACTTCACCTAACTATATAAGGGCTAATTTACCTTCCTATTACGATTTAATCATGGTATTCTAACGTCTTAGAAATGTAGAAAATTATACATAAAAAGTTGTTTTTCTTTGAACTAATGTGTCGTTTATGAGATATATGTATCTATATAAGCCAGAGTTTCCCAATCTTTCTTTTGTTGAGGACCTCTAGACCATAAATAATAATAAAACTGAGAACGGAGTGTCTTGACACTAGGTTCTCTCGGTCTATCTTTTTATGCAGGATTCAGAATACTACTTTTTTACTTGTTTTTCCGCAAAAGAAACATTTTTGTGAAAAATTTAATTAGGCAAGGCCGGTAAATTTAGAGAAGTCGGTATATAGTAGGGAAATCGTTATATATATTTAGGGAAGCCGGTAATTTTTGGAGAAGCCGGTATATTTACGGAAGCCGGTATAGGACGTAAAGTAATTTAGTTATTTCACTATCAAAATGACCATTTTTTTAGGCCTCATACTTGTATCTTAAAAATTTCGCTCCCAAATTTTGCCACAAAAATTATTGTCATTAATAGAAGGTGAGCCGGTGGGAACCGTGTTGTATGAACGCCTCACCACTGATATACACCCATACCTAATTCTCAGTTTTCCTAGGTTTTTGGCCTATCCCGCAAATAAAAAACAACAGACCTATGAAAAAAATTAAAAATATGTTCAAAAATATTTTTACCTGATCTGGCCCCATCATATGCGCCTGTCGCTTGGTGTAGCCACGCGCCGCGCGGTCTTGTTTCTCCTCCTCCCAATGTTTCATCATCTCTTCAGGGGAAGGCAGGTTGAAAGTACCGTTCATTGATCTTACGTAGTATCGTACCTGTGTAATTCATCATTAAATATATTTTTTATTGTGTGTAATATTTTATTAATTTAATCTATTTTGAATATTATATTATTATAAGCATCGTTTTCTGCACTTCCTCTCCATATCGATTTTAACTGTGTCAAATTTCATACTCTTCCGTCCTCACAATTGTCTTAAAAACGGATCCAAAGTTTAAGTATAGTTTTTTTGTCTTTCACATATAATGATATAAATTAGAAGTTGCTTGGTTTAACAGGAACAGGAGGTCGCAAATATTATACTTCAACGGGGCTATAATAAAGGTACCATAATACGGTGTAATGATTGATTGAGATTATCTCACTGTATACATCATTTGTTGTAGTTTTGATTCTTTATTCTTTAACAGCTGTACATGTTTTGGCTTTAAATATAACTAAAGTTAGGTAACGAGCCGTCTGATATTTGAACTAGGATCCAGCCTGTATTTCAGATATCAGATCCTCAACTTGATAAATCAATCGTGTTAAATTAATAAATTTATTTAACACCGGGGGTGATTAATTTAACACGTACAATGCAGTTATTAAGGTATAATATTATGTTAGAATGCTTTAATAGCCCCAATTGTGTGCGTGTGTGTGTTTTATGACTTTTTAAATTTATATCTGCTCGGTGAAATGTTATATTTCAATTATTCTCTGTTGAGACAAAGTGCACCATTAAGTACCGCCACTCAATATGTAGTGTCTTGACACCGATATTTTTTCTAATCACCCTGCTATACGCGAAAAGGCATGAAGCAAAAAAAAACAGATATAGATACTTAAGACCTTATACTTTAAATAACCCCGTAAAAATAATTCACATATTAAAATATTAATCCGTACCTGTAAATCAAACATTGAAAACGCGCACACATAATACGGTACGCCGATGAAACACATCGAGGGATGCTGTATATTCACGAGATGCTTGTACAGTGGCTCCACACAGTTATCCTCCACCACTATATCACACGACTCGTCTAAGAACGGGAAGTTGTAGAGGTAGCCTGGAAACATAAGCAATAGAGTAAATTGACATTAATAAGACAAAATACGGCGTTAAGCCCCGGTACTCAACACGCATTGTCTTGAATTTAGATGAAAGGCGGTGAACGGAGTATTTTAACTATTACACTATGTTCTCTCCGACTTTGCGTTGCACGAATATTTGAAAAATTCCTACTAACAGTACCATCGAAATATATACTACAAATTACTGATGAAAATGAAAAACTGATGATTACACTGATCTAGGCTACAATTAATAAAAAAATTGTATGAGCCATGATATAACGAAAAGTATCTACATACATACACAGCTTCACGCTGTATTCCGCATATAGCAGGGTTGGCAGAGGGAACCTAGTGTTAAGACACTCCGTTCCCCATTTTCTGCCGAATCGAAGCATTCCGTGCTAAGTGGCGGAACTCAACACCGCGCTTTACCGTGTTACCAAACCCAGGAAATGAAAAATTTTAGTAGAGTAGGAATCGAACCCACAACCTCGTACCTCTGTGCCACAACAGGCGTTATCTAAAAAGTACAATCGATACCGTTTAAGCGGTAGTTATTTAAAAGTATCTAGTATGTTGTTAAACATAGATTTTAAATTATTTTTATACGTAAAAGACATACCGGTACAAAGAAAAACAACATCGACATCTTCCTCACTGCCATCTCTAAACACAGCAGTATGTCCATCTAACTTCACCACATCAGGTTTCTGCACCAAGTTTTCAGGGAACATAGATTTCGGCTGTTCTTTGAGATGATGACTGAGGATGACTTTGTGGGTGACGCTGGTGATCTCCAATGCGATGTCCATACCTGATGGTCCTGCCCCTATTACCAGCACACGCTTGTTGGTGAAGATGGAAGGTACTCTGTAGTCGTGACTGTGCATGACGTCACCTGTAAAATTGTTCATTTTTTATTAGAAAAAAAAAGTTATTTTCTAAGCTAAGGCTTACAGTGCCTGACAGTAAATAGGATGGTTTTTGTTTTCGTTACAAACTCAGGTGAATGATTTTTTTTAAATTATTTTCGTTTTTTTATAATGGTTATCCTGATCACTACAGAGACGTGGTCCGTATCTTTTGTCAACTTTCTCTACATTTTCATATTCTTAACTAAGCTTAGGAAATAATATAAAATTGTGTTCCTAAGAGAGTCTAAATATTTTCATTTTCTCGGTCTAAAAAGAACAAAAACAGAGTGTCTTGGCACTACTTTCTAGGTTATTTTGAGGCAGGCTGTTATCCAGGATTAGGCCTCTGGAACGGATCTAATCCACAACCTATCACGTAAAGTTAGACGCTGTTCCACTGAGCCACGATGACCTCAAAGGAGAATAGAAATTGGCTTACTATATATCATATCTAGTATGAAAAACAGGGTACAAATTTCTTTGTTTTTAAATACTTTAAAGATTTTAACTTCTTTAAAAATTAAAAAAAAAAAACAGAAATAAATAAATAAAACTAACCTTTAAACTCTTTTAATCCTGGTATATTAGGTATGAAAGGCGTATTATAATGGCCATTACAAACGAATATGTAGTCATATTCTTTAGTAGTGGAAACACCAGTCGTCATATCCTTAGCGGTTACGTCCCAAAGCTCCTGAGTTAGCCCTTGTCTAGGTATTATTTGTTGAACATGGTGTTTGAACTGAAAAAAAAATGAATGAGATATTTGATTTTTCGATTTTAACATACACTAAAAGAACTTATTTAAACCGAATTAAGCTTAAGATTACAGTAGTTCGTGGTCACAAGTAGAATCGTCGGTTTTCTAAAAATGCATTTCTAAATACTATACGTGATTAATCCAGTTAAAATAATTTCGTTTAATAATATTTTTTAATTGAATAAAAATGTTTCTAAGCTCCACGTATTTCTACCGTCTATTGCGCGTTGAGTGGCGGAACTCATCGCCGCGCTTTGCCTTGTTACCAAACCCAGAAAATGAAAATACTACATTTCCTAAAGTGGGAATCGAACCCACAACCTGTCGCTTTACAGTCGCACACTTGTGCCTCTGCACCACGACAGGCGTTATACATGGCGTTAAATAAGTATATATACATATATATATATATATATATATATATATATATATATATATATAAAAAAAAAGAAACTGTGTTATAGTATTAATATAATAAATACGCAAAAAACATCCGCATTTGATAATTAATTGTTTTTGCAAAATAAGCGAACAACTGACAAACAACAAGTCTTTATATAAATATACACATCAATTTGCGTTTAACACACATTAAAAAAAACGCTCCACGCTTTTTATGTCATAGTGGTGTAGTCAGAGAGAACAAAATGAGAATCATGACACTCCGTTTTCTGTTATTATTTCGATCGAGCATTCGACATTAAATTGTTTTTTTTTTTTTTGAGTGAGACAATAAGCTGCGTTAAGCTCTCCTACTGTATACGCAATATCATTAAAATAGACAGAAAGTGAAAAACAGAAATATAGACTACTTACAACTAAATCAGTGAGTGCAGAAACAAAGTAAGTCCAGATTTTCAAATTTTGGAGGGTGGAGAAAAACAATAAGCAACATGACTTTCTCAGCCAGTTTAAATCGATTACGAATTTTTGCATTTTTTGTGATTTACATTGTTTCTGCACTCACTGATTCATTTATCCTAAATTCTTAATACTCAGGAATATTCAGAAATTTCTATATTTTAATGTAACATACTACATGTGTATGTAACGACTGATATTACATATGTATGTTCTCATACTCTCGCCGACTTAATTCTCTACATTTAGTATGTTTGTATCTTTATTGTGACGCATTTTTGTTACATTGAGTTTCAAATCACAACGATTACTAAGAAATTTCACTAAAAAAAACTTACTTTGATATGTTCAGTTATACCATGTTTATCAGAATATAACTGTAAGAATGACAGCATATCCTTGGCAGGTATGTATGACTTCTCGCTTTCTGGAATAGGGAAGTCTGGAAAGCCCATTATTTCTTTCGGGAGGTTAGTCCTGGAAAAATTTACACATTTTATTAAGAAATTAGATGTATACGCTATATTATTGTAAAGTTTCGTTTAAATTGGTTCAATAGTTTTTGGTGTGAAACAGTAAGGAACATCTATTCTAACAAACTTTCATTTTTTTTAATATATTTATTCTGATTACAACGGACACGTGGTCCGTAACTTTCGTCAACTTCACTATACGAGTATGTTCATATTACTTAACTAAGCCTAGGAAATAAGATAATTTTATTTCCAAAGAGAGTCCAAGTATTTCAGTTACCTACTGAATATATTATTATTACTTATTATAACTAATAATACTTAAAATTACATAATATTACTTAAAATTACTTAATGTTACTCAATTTTTTTTTTTTTTTTATGGATAACTGATGGCAAACGAGCAGAAGGACCACCTGATGGTAAGTGGTTACCTTCGCCCATGAACATCTACAACACCAGAGATGTTGTAGATGCGTTGCCAACCTAGAGGATACAAATGGAAGGGGAGGACAATGTAGTAGTCCGCTATCGGAACCACTACATTTTAGGGAAAGGATGGGTGGGAAAGGGGAAAACCTGGCTTACATGCCATCGAACCAGAACACATCATAAGATATTTGGCGGTTCGTCTTTGACATGATAGTGGTCGCGAGCCAGACGGAGGACGAACCTCCTACCACCGAAAAAATGTATATTTTTTATTTAACATTTCTAGATTTTTATTTATTTATAAGGCTTAGTTTTAAAATGTTGATGAACAATACAATTGCGTATTGTGTAGCGCTACCCAATACAACATGGCAACGTAATTATTGTGAGAGCCAGTGATATAGTAACTCTACGTAGAGCCACTTCTTGCCATCTTATTTGAAAATGTTTACAACTTTCGAAGGAACTTCCTTAGCATTTTATTGCTTAACTATGTGAGTACCAGATCCAGTCTTGCAGGGAAAGGAGCTTGGAATAGTCTGCTCTGAGCAGCCTGGGATTTACGACCCAGGTGTAGGCTTCAGTGGCGAGAGGTGAAAAGTTTAGTTAGGCAAGCCGGTAAATTAAGGAAGCCGATGTATATTTAGGGAAGACGGTACATATATTTAGGGAAGCTGGTATATACATTTAGGGAAGTCGGTAATTTTTAGGGAAGCCGGTAATTTTTAGGAAAGTCGATATATTTAGAGGAAGTGGTATAGGATGTCAAGGTATTTAGTAATTTCACTATCAAACTTTGGCGATGATGATTCACTATCATACTTCGAAAAGTTAGATTAGCCGGTGGGAATCGAGTTGTATGAACGCCTCGCCACTGGTAGGCTTAAAGGGCCCTTTAATATGTAAAAACGATCACTACCACTGTCCAAGTATCTCTCTCTACTAGAATATTATTAAGTCACATTTCCTATTTTTTTTAGTTTTTATTAATTATTAAACTCTAGATCTTTCTAGAAGGATCTATGTCAATCAAATGAACATTCTCACGCAGATACACTGTGACCTGTGACGTACGCTTAGCTTGATAAAAACCTGTCTGGTGTGGAATGTTTGATTCATATGTTTAGAAGAATAGATAAAATTGTTTTATTTTTTTATATTCTGTGTTGATATCGAAATAATATAAAAAAAAAACAATAATTAGGAAATTGTCTCTAAGAAAAGCTCTAAAATTTGAGTTTTATGAATTTTCTATACGTGGCAAGATATCTAATTTAAGACAAAGTGCGGCGTTGAGTTCCGCTGCTTAACACGTAAATGTCTCGAGCTAGGCGAAAAACAGGACGCTACCCAGGACACTAGATTCTCAGGTTCCCCCTGCCTACCCTGCTATGTGCGGGATACAGTGTGAAGTTAAAAAAAAACTTATTTATATTTTAACCCATTTCAAAAAAGAAGGAAGATTTCAAATCGACTGTATTTATATGTGTGTTACTGCATAACTTTTTAATGGGTGAACCAATTTTTTTTTAACTTCACGCTGTATCCCGCTTATAGCAGGCTAGGCAGAGGGAATCTGAGAACCTAGTGTTAAGACAGACGTTTTCTTACAACAATTCAGTTCCCCACTTTCCGCCGAATTGAAGCATTGCGTGCTGAGTGGCGGAACTCAACGCCGCACTTTGCTTTGTTACCAAACCCAGGAAATGAAAAGACTAACATTTCCTGGAGTGGGAATCGAACCCACAACCTGTCGCGTTTACAGATTCAATTTTTAATAAAGAATTGTGAAATATTGACTGAAAAAAAAGTCCCGCTGAGTTTCTTGCGCTGGTTCTTCTCAGGTCTGAGGCATAATTTAGTGAACCGGTGGTAAACTATTTGACGTTCAAAAAATGAAGCATGTAACTTCTTACTTTGAATAAAATTATTTGACTTTGACTTTGACTAATATAGCTTCCTAATGTAGTCATATTTAAATTTAAATAAGATCTAACGAGTTTTTGAGTTATTCGTAATAATTTTACTTTTAAGCGCATTTCATTTAAAGACGATTTTCTTTATATTAAAATTTAAATATTATTGTTTTCTAAGTAGACTGTATATCGCACATAAGCTCTTAATATACTGGCATTTGAACCTAGCAACTATCCATTATCTGAAATTAATATAATAATTAATTTCTCTATTTCATTTGATAAACCGTAAATGTCATAGTTATTGAACATCCGGTCATATGATGTTATTTTAAGTCACTAAACACGTGCAAATAATAAAATATCTGTAACGGGCGTGAATAAGTTGACATGTCGAAAATTCATACTTTTCAGAGAAAATGGATATTTATAATTATTTAATTTTGAGCCAACATAGCTCAATGGGAAAGCGTTTGACTGTAAATACAATTGTTTGTGGGTTTGATTTCCACCCGGGGTAGTGATCATATTTATATTATTTTAATTTCGCCGGTCTGATAAGACAAAGCGTGGCGTTAAGTTACGCCCATCAGCTTGCGATGTCTCGAATTCGAACGGAAAATATACAGTAGAAGAGGGTCTTTTAGATTTTTAGATCTCGGACTTATGCTTTTTGGAAACGCTGATCGTTAAGCTATGCGTTCTTAACCAGATACGTCGAAATTCACACTATATATACACTTTTTACGACTTATTTTTATTGTTTATTAATTTAAAACCTAAGAAATTTTACCTTAAACTCTTATACATGCTAGTATGTATGGGTAATCCAAAATCATCGTAACCCACGTTCTCAGTGTACACCCAGGTACCGCCCAGTTGGGCGGATTGTTCGAGCACATCGACTTCCGACACACAAGGCTCTACAAGGAGATGCCTAGCAGCGCACAGTCCTGCTGCTCCTGCACCTACTATACATACACGCATTGCTGGAAAAGAAATAGAAATAAATAAATAAATATTTTTTGAAGTTTTAAAACGAAACACATATTTAGAAAACGTATAAGATATGTGACCATGGCTTAGTGGTCAGAGCGCGATTACAAATAGACTTCCTACGATATGAATTCTACAAATGTGAATTGACTTTGGTTTAGTTTATGAGTTGTGACGATTTGAAGATTAGGAAACTTATTACTGCAATTGTTTCCTCAGTTCTGTCATATGATTTCTTGTCAATCACGATATAAAGTAGAATTAATCTAACTACAATGTCATTTTTAAATAATAAGAATTTAACATTAATTGCCACTACTTTAATATTATGCATTGTATTATTTAGCAATAATTACGTCGTACTCGCTAAAGAAAATGAAGCAGAAAGTATATCAAAAATTGGACAAGGGGTTGGACACATCATGAATATTTATTATTGGTTTGTATTAAAAAAAAGAACATTAGGGAAAGAGGCGCGGGTTCGAGTCCCGCTGCGTTCAAATTCTCGTCTTCTTCTAAATAAATAAATAACTTATAGTTATCCTCTTTCAAGTTAACTTTCAAAACGCAATGACTTGAGTGGCGCTTAACGGAAAATTTTATCATTTTAGCGCGGTAAAATGAAATTAAACCCACAAACATTAGGTTTATAGCAATATAGTAACTTTTGTAAATTGACGACTCAAAAGTGCTTGTAATAGCCTATTTAAATAAAGTATATTTTGATTTTGATTTTGATTGATTTTTACCATCACAAAAACTGCTGCTAAATTAGTTTTCACTTCAAAACTCCTCCATTACCCAATTACGCTACGATTTATAGAATAATATTATTTTTATTATAAAAACAAGAGACTAAGGTCAAAATACTTAAAAAGGCAAACGACCGTACAAAAGATTAGATTTAATATAAAATATATGTAATTGTAAATGTTTATACAAATTTTGGTCCAAACTTAGAAGTCAATGTACCGTACAATATATCGTCTATATATCGTAATTGTTACTTCATTTTATGAAACATACACTTACAATTGGGAAAAATGCCTATAAGAAGATAAGAACAGTTATCGAGAAATGTTGCAATCTTTTTATCATATATGCATTGAATAATTATCTAAACTATTTAATTGCTTTGTAAGAGAGTTTATGAGCTTTTAATTATAACTACTATCCCCGTTGACGCGTTAACAACGCGTTGTCTTTAGCAATGTATACATACGTTGCTTTATATAAACATGGATGTCAAACCATGGTAGTGTGTGTAACATTTATTTTATTAATTTAATATATTTTTTATGCATTATTTAAAAAAAATATTAGCATTCTGCATTTCTTCTCTTTATAAACTATAAATGTGCCAAGTTTCATACTCCTCCGTCCGCGTAATTTTCGTAAAAAGGGATCCAACGTTTATGCTTCACGTATTTATATATAGATTAGTGGTTCTGTTCACTTTATGCAAAACTGTTTGTAGTGTGTGACATTTATTTTCTTAATTTAATTTATTTATAATGTATTGCTGTGAAAAATATTGGTTTTCTGTATTTCTTTTCCTTATAAATTTTAACTATGTCCAAATACATTCTCCGTCCGTATTATTTCAAGGGAGATAAAAAGGGATCAACAGGTTTTCCTTCACGTATAACTTAAGTAAGTTAATATACGACCTGTCATTTAATTAAACAGAAAGTTGTGTCTCAAGTTATTTTTTTTTTTCATTAAATACCGGAAACGTATGAAATACTAAAAAAAACATTTATTTAGTAAAAAAATACTTCTTTTCGTATTATTCCACAAATCAGGGTAATGGAAAGAACATAGAATCCAAATCATTCGCTACTCTCCTTAAATCGAGAAATTGCGTGTTAAGTGGCGGTAATAAACACCGCCATTTGTTTCACCAGAGCGGAGAAATTGAAATAATATAAATATTAATAATATTTTAAATATATAACGCCTATCGTGGCGCAGAGGCACAAACGTGCGATTGTAAACGCGACAGGTTGTGGATTCTATTCCAACTCCAGGATATGGAATTTTTCATTTCTTGGGTTTGGTAACAAGCCAAAGCGTGGCGCTGAGTTCCACCACTAAGCACGCAATGCCTTAATTCGGTGGTAAGTGGGGAACGGAGTGTCTTAACACTAGGTTCCCTCTGCCTACCCTGCTTTATACGGGATACACCGTGAAGCTATGTATGTATGTAAGTATTAATTATTCCTCCGAGTGGGAATCGAACCCACAACCAATCGCGTTTACAGACGTCCCACTGCGCCACGATGGTCTCTAATTAGAAATATTAAATGACTTCTTGATTATATTTAATAGCATCTTCTGATTTTGACGCAAGAAGTTATATATTGAGAGTTAATATTAACTAATGACTAAGTATAAGGTTGTGCTTTTTGCTTTTATTATCATTAAGGCATATATATATATATATATATATATATATATATATATATATATATATATATATATTTGCTTCACGCTGTATCCCGCACGTAGCATAGTAGGCAGAGGGAACCAGACAACCCAGTGTTATGACACTCCGTTCTGTTTTAACATTTCCGTTCCCCACTTTCCGCCGAATTGACGCATTGCAAGCCTTGAGTGGCGAAACTCAACACCGCAATAATATTTTTATGTAGATATTGAAAATTCGTATAAGTTAATGTATAATTGAATTTCTAATTGTTTTCGATCTTTTAAAGCTATGTACATTTTTATATTTCGTCAAAATGATTTTTTTATATAGTATCTATTGTACGGTGTACTCAAATATAATTGTTATATATATTACAAAATCGCGTTTTGTCTTACTAGAGTAGTGAAGTGGAAAAAATAATTAAATATATATTTATTTTCAAATGGGAATCGAACTTGAAACCATCACGTTTACAGCCAAACGCTTTTCCACTGCGCTACGATGACCTCTCATTATGTTGAAACTACATAATGATATAGTATTATGTTATTACTTTCCGCAATCATAGCTTAAGGCGTGTTTGTATTAGTATGTATTTAAAAATTTCTAGAATTACCTACACAGAGAGCGGCGTTGAGTTCCGCCCAAAAAGTCTAAAACAGGCAGAGAACGGAGTATTTCGACTCTAAGTTCTCTTTAAATATAAAAGTGTTTTCCATTCGTTTCGATTCGATTCCCACTTCAGGAAATGGAATTTTTGATTTCCTGGGCTTGGGAACAAGGAAAATTCGCGGCGTTGAGTTCCGCCATTCAGTACGGAAAGGCTCAATTTATTTTTTATGCGGGATACAGCGTGAAGCGATACAGCGTGAAGCGATACAGCGTGATGCTGTGTATGTATGAATGTTGTCTATTTAATCTATATATAAATACGTGAAGCAAAAACTTTCTACCCATTTTTACGAAAATTATGCGAATGGAGGAGCATGAAACTTGGCACACTTATAGTTTATATAGAGGAAGCGTGCAAATGCTTACATTTTTTTTAAATAATGCATAAAAAGTATATTAAATTAACAAAATGAATGTTACACACACTACCATAGTTCCACATCCATGTTTATATAAAGTGACATATACATCATTAAAGACAACGCGTTGTTAACGCGTCAACGTCACTAGCGTATTTTGATTCATATAGTACATTTATGTATATACATGTCACATTTGTCCGCATTCTAGCGAAAACGTCCTAACACGTCAAAGATCAACTATTCCTTAGATAGCGATGACCAATTAAATAAGTTATCTAAAGTTAATATGAGAATTGTGTTAGAAATGTTGAACTCAATACTTGTTATTTGTTTTTTTCTATAATTTTACTATTTCTCCTATTTTATATCTAGAGAGAACGGAGAGAGAGGGAGAGAAAAATTTTCTTGCGTACTTTAAAAATATTTTTGGAAAACGAATAAAAATTAAATGCCTCAATTCGGCGGAAAGTGGGGAACGGAGTGTCTTAACACTAGGTTCCCTCTGCCTAATCTGCTATATGCGGGATACAGCGTGAAGCTATATATGTGTGTATGTATGTATAAATATTAACAGTATCAAAAATATTAAAAATATTGTTTACTGTATGGCGATACAGTTCTTATGTGCAGATTGGCGGAACTCAATGTCAATATATTTCATTATTAATATTTTATTTACTTAATAAAATAAATTAAATTATCTGCATACATTTTCATTTCAAGTAGAAATTAGAGTCGCAGGTTCAAATCCTGATTTTTTTTATCACTTTATGAAAAAATTTAGAATTGATTTTTTATTTTCGATTTCAATTCTTCAAAAAATTAGTTGAAAAATTAATAAATTTTAAATAAGTAATAATTGCTATTTGTATTACTTTACATAGTGCGGTGTTTCTAGACGAAATATCAAAAAAAAAATTGGCGATGTATTTATTTTATAAAAAGACGACCTTAGTCATATAAAAACTTTTTTCTTGAACCTTATCAGATTTATTATTAATAAAAGAGTAATAAAAAAAATTATTCAATTAAAAAAATAATAATAATAATTCCTATTTTAAATATATTAAAATTATTCATACTTAACACATATACAATAAGACTCTTTTATATTAAATATCAAATAAATACAACGTCATATAATAAGCTTGGCAAATCTCTCTACGTATTGCAAATACATTTGCGGTCATTGACATAAAACGCATACAATTAATTATATTCACTAAAATAACATATTATACGCGAAAATAATAAAAAAATAACAATTTTCATAGTAAAATACCTTGAAAATATATTTTTCAAGAAATATCTATATATATATAAAACGCTTGCCTTACTGAGTGACAGATAACGTACAAGCGAAACTACTGGACATAGAAAGCTGAAATTTGGCAATGCCGTGGGGAATATAGGGGAATATATGAAAACTGGATATTAATATTAAATGAAACTATTTTAACTGGATTGTATATATTTTAGTATTCGAAAATACATTTTTGGAAACCCGACGTTTCAAACACTTTACAATAGTCCGAATTATTTACGAAATTATTACGGAATTTTAAGTTATATATTTCACGCAAAATAAATCAAGCAGTTTTTATTTTTTCTAGTTTTAAATATCCATAAATCTATATTAAATGCGTGAAGCAAAATCTTTGTACCCCTTTTTACGAAAATTACGCGGACGGAGGAGCATGAAACTTGGCACACTTATAGTTTATATAGAGAAGGAGTGCAGAATGCTAATATATTTTTTAAATAATGCATAAAAAGTATATTAAATTATTAAAATAAATGTTACACACTACCATGGTTTAACATCCATAAAGTGACATATACATTGCTAAAGACGACGCGTTGTTAACGCGTCAATGGGGACACTAGTTATAATTAATAATTGAAAATACTCACTTGTAATAGTTTTCCAAATAAAATAATATATAAATATAAATCACAGCACAACACTATTTACTTTCTTAAACAACGTAAATGTCTATCGGTAGTGACGTTCAGATCTTGAATGATCGTCTTGGCTTGCGTATGCGTGCTTTTATGTTGGCCGCGATACTTTTCCTATCTATATTGTTAATCTCTATTAAAAAAATATATTATTGAGAATAAACGTGAATAAGTTGATAAGTTGATTTGTATATGCATTTTTTTTCATAATATATATATCTTCCATTATTATATTATATACTCCGATCCCCACTTTCCGTCGAATTGAGACATTGCGTGCTGAGTGGCGGAACTCAACACCGCGCTTTGCCTTGTTTTCGCTTTTCAAATTTTTAAATTTTAAATGAAACTATTTTAACCGAAGTAAAAAAATAGTGCTGTATTGCAACACGTCTTAACACCAGGTTCCCTCTGCCTACTCTGCTATATGCGGGATACAGCGTGAAGCTATGTATGTTTTTATGTATGTTGGAACAGGTGTGAACCTGTGACCTCGGACTGCTGTAAAGTGTTCGAAGGGTAGCTATAACTTAAAAGTAATAAAGTTATTTTTTAGCCAATCTCAAAAAGTACCAATTTTGATTTTTTTTAAATTTAGTTAACATCTAATGAGTAGTTTCTTAGTTATTCGTAATAATGTTTATATAAACTATTTAGTACATTTTATTTGAAGCTCGTACTATTTTTTAACGTGGGAATTGAAGCCGCGACCCACATATCGTTGTCATCTAATCATCTAAAAATTATTTTAATTTCTAGCCATATTTTTTTAAACAGTCAACTTTAAGTTCATTGATGCTGTAAACCATATTCAAGGGCAACATCGATAATGCGTAAGGCAATAATATATTGATTTACTCATTTATTTTGCATCGTGTTTGTTCGACAAATATGTTTAATTGCTATTATGTTGAGGTCACACAGTGGGACAGCGATAACTGTAAACACGGTGTTTGTGGGTTCGATTCCCGCTCTCTTATTTTTTTAGCTTCACGCTGTAACCCGTATATAGTAAGGTAGACAGAGGGAACTGAGAATCTAGTGTTAAGACACTCCGTTCTCTTACACTTCTGTTCGAGAATTATTTTATTAAAATTATTTTGCAGCGTTGAGTTCCGGAAATTGTCATTTAATGTGTCAATATAAGGTGGAAAGTGATGAAGATGGAGTGTCTTTACACTATGTCTTTATTGCCAATTGGAAAAAAACATACGAAAATGTGATGAATTTACCCTGTTAATACAGACAGAATATCTTGTTTTTGTTCTTGTTTTAGCTTCTCGCAGTATCCCGCATATAGCAGAATAGGCAGAGGGAATATGAGAACCTAGTGTTAAGACACTCCGTACCCACTTTCTGCCGAAATGAGGCATTGCGTGCTGAGTAGCGGAACTTAACGCCGCGCTTTGCATTACTACCAAACCCAGGAAATCAAAATACTAAACTTTTACATTTCCTGGAGTGGGAATCGAAGCCACAACCTGTCGCGTTTCCAGTCGCACGTTTGTGCTTCAGCGCCACGACAGGCGTAAATCCTAATTTAATACGGACGGTAATGGGTTCGATTCCCATATGTAGACTCACTCGTTTACTCTGATTACCTGAGACAAAAACATAGGTAACTAAGTTACCTATATATTTATAATAACTATAGTTTAACTAACAGTTACACATAATCAGAGTTTCAATGAAGGTCCCTATTACTCATATAAATGTTGTTTTCCGTTGATATTTTTCCGTTAAAGAAAAATACATTATAATAAGAATTCTTTATATTTTATTTATGATTCATTTTTGTTACTACGTATACTTGACAGAATTCGATTTATGAAATATTAATACAGATTATAAATACCTATACGTAAATAAATATATTTTCTTACTTATATATATTATATATATATATATATATATATATATATATTATAGGTAGAAGTCTATCTATGTAATAGGAGTATGGACGGTAGTATTTTTATTAATATCAAAATAAAAAATAAATTATTTCTTTAAATTAAACAAAGTGCAAAGGTATTCTTAATCTTGACTTGCACATGTCACATAAAATAAAAAAAAAACAAAACAATTTTAATTATAAATGTTGGTGATATGTATAAAATATTACCAACATTTATAATAAAACAAAATGAATATAGAAATAAAAAATATATATTTTTAAATGAAATAAAGTAGTATAAATATAGCCCATGTCACAAAAAAAAAATAAGTATAATTATTTATAATATTTTAAACATAATTAATTTAAAAAAATAAGTTCCTTTTTTTTAATGAAACAAAGCATTATGAAGATAATCTTAGCTTGCACATGTCACATAAAATTTAAAAAAAAAATATATTATTAATTATATTTTATATATAAGTATAAAATAAATAGCTAGTAACTAGTACCTACACATATTGTGTAAGTTGTTTGTAAGTAAAACCCAGTTGTAACATGATGTAACTAGATTTGCGGCTTGCACTATACTTACGTCGAGGCGCAGAGGCACAAGCGTGCATCAGCAAACGCGACAGGTTGTCGGTTCGATTCCAACTTCAGGAAATGAAAATTCGAAATAATATTTACTATTTTTATCTTCCTGTGTCTGGTAACAAGGCAAAGCACGGTGTTGAGTTCCGCCACTCAACACGCAATGCCTCAATCCGGCGGAAAATGGGGAACGGAATTGTTGAAAGAGAACGGAGTGTCTTAACACTAGGTACTCAGGTTCCCTCTGCCTAACCTGCTATGTGCGGGATACAGCGTGAAGCTAAAATAATAATGAAAACAAAACTATACTTGCTCTACTTAATAATTATTTAATATATGAGAGCTTTTTATTTTTAACTGACATAAAAAAGAGTTTGTTTGGACTGTATTTTTTATGTATGTTACTGCATAACTGTTTACTGGGTGAATCAATTTTGATGAATCGTTTTTTATATGATAGCTGGCGTGTCTGAAGTGGTCCCACTTAATATAGTAAAGATCTGATGAATAGTTTGTGAGTTATTCGTAATAATTGTTTTTAAGTGCATTTTTTTCGAAGCAGGTTTTTCGTTTTAATTTAAATTATACTACCTGCATATATCAAACTCTATCCAAAGCCATATTTTAAAAAAAATATTGGGTACTAAGCGTTACATACTAAACTAGCTGTATCTCCCGACTGCAAACGAAGTTGACTACGATGTCTGAATTCTCGATTTTTCCCAATTACGAGAAAACGACGTTCCTCATAGTATTATCCTATAGTGCCCAAAAGGCATACACGTCATATTTTACCTTTCTATGGGCAGTAGTTTCGCCTGTACGTTGTCTGTCAGTCACTCAGTAATGGAAGCGTTTTATATACAACGTTTTAACGCCTGTCGTGGCGCAGAGGCACAAGCGTGCGAATGTAAACGCGACAGGTTTTGGGTTCGATTTCCACTCCAGGAAATGTAAAATTTAGTATTTTACTTTCTTGGGTTTGGTAACAAGGCAAAGCGCGACGTAAAGTTCCGCCATTCAACACGCAATGCTTCAATTCGACGGAAAGTGGGGAACGGAATTGTTGAAAGAGAATGGAGTGTCTTAACATTAGGTTTTCTGGTTCCCTCTGCCTACCCTGCTACATGCGGGATACAGGGTGAAGTTGAAAAAAAAAAGATATAGACAATAATTACTTATATAATATCTACAATTATAAGTAAACATGTGAAATAAGTATTTTAAATAACATTTAATTGCAGTAAATTTTATTTGTTTGTCACTTTAAAGTCATAGTTCAAGTCTAAAGCCGTTCGGATATTTTGACTATCAAAGCTTATATGCTAAATGATATGATTTTTTGTTTACTATTAAAAATTTTGATAATAATGACCAAGGTGGTTGGAGGTTCAAATCTTGTGTGGTGAATATAATCTGTATTCATTTCATAGAGACTATCGTAGCGAGGTTGTTTTGTTTGGATTGATTCCTATTCAAGAATTAAGATTTAAATAATATCTACAAAAGAAAAATACGAATCAGTCTGCTCTATTAAAATATAGCATGGCATTAAGTTCCGCTACGTTAAATTTTCTATATATGTAATAATAAAATATTTTTCACTTTATTAACGCCTTTTTGCCTCGCTTTTAACGCCTGTCGTGGCGCAGATGCACAAGCGTGCGACTGTAAATGCTACAGGTTGTGGGTTCGATCCCCACTCCAGGAAATGTAAAATTTAGTATTTTCATTTCTTGGGTTTGGTAACAAGGCAAAACGTGGCGTTGAGTTCTGCCACTCAACACGCTGTGCCTCAATTGTGCGGAAAGTGGGGAACAGAATTGTTGTAAGAGAACGGAGTGTCTTAACACTAGGTTCTCAGGTTCCCTCTGCCTATCCTGCTATATGCGGGATACAACGGGTTTTGACACTATGTTCTCTTAACCTATTATGTGGGATAAAGTATGAATCTAAAAATAATAAAATAGAAATGGTCATTTTCATATTATTTTCTACAGTTTTCAAGCAAAAGTATATGATCCTCGTGTATTTATGTATGCATTTTACAATGATGCAAGAGATACGCGGCTTACATCACGTGCTCGGTGCTCGGTGCTCGGTGCTAAGAAAGCGACGCCAAGAAATGCAGTTTAGAATGTGTTACTGAACTCCAAGAAGGTCATCCATGTCAATTTTTATAGGTTTTTAATTATATATAAGTATATGATTTTAATTTATTATAGGCTATTTATTTTTCTTCTTAGTTTCACGCTTTTTCCCGTATATTTGAGTTCAAAGTATTTAGTTCGTTCGTAGTTATTTAGTTCGTGGTTCGTTCTTTTATCAATTTATAAATATTAGTGTCCCAATTCGGTTGAAAGTGGGAACGGAAATGTTAAGAGAGAACGGAGTGTCTTAACACTAGGTTCTCTGGTTCCCTTTGCCTGCTATGTGCAGGATACAGCGTGAAACAAAAAAAAATCTTATATATTTTTTTAAATTTTATTTGAAGACATATTTTTTTATCTAGATCTAGAGGGACCCTAATAGTAGTCAAGATACTCTGTTCTCTATAATAATCTACCACATATAGATACTTATCGTTATGTAGCTAAATTACAAAGATTGAATATAAATAATTGTAGTCTATGTAATAATCTGGTGTATAATCCATATTATTTTAAAGTTCTCTTTTAACAATTCTGTTCCCCACTTTCCGCCGAATTGAGGCATTGCGTGTTGAGTGGCGGAACTCAACGCCGCGCTTTGCCTTGTTACTAAACCCAAGAAATGAAAATACTAAATTTTACATTTCCTGGAGTGAGAATCGTACCAACTACCTGTCGTGTTGACAGTCGTGTGTGTCTTAACACTAGGTTCTCTAGTTCCCTCTGCCTACCCTGCTATATGCGGGTCACAGAGTGAAGTTAAAAAAAGAAAAAAAATTAAAGATTCATCTATTTTCGTTTAGTAGCTTTTGCGTTAAATAGTAAGGAATATGCTGACAAACTTTCGCATTAATAATATTTGTAGGAAGGATGTTACTTATCATACGATTTTTATTTTCCTGCTTTGGTAATACAAAACGCGGCGTTGAGTTCCGCCACTCAACGTGCAACGTCTCGATTTCGGGCCGTAAGTAGAGAACGGAGTGTCTTGACATTAAAGGTTGTTACCTAATTAATGATTTTATAAATGATACCACGCCTTGGGAATGAAATGCTCGCTCCAGTCTATTTCAAAGGTATCATTGTCACTAATTAATAATTGTGAAGTATTGACTGAAAAAAAAGTCCCGCTGAGTTTCTTGCGCCGGTTCTTCTCAGCTCTGAGGTATTAAATTTAGTGAACCGGTGGTAAATTATTTGACGTTAAAAAAATGAAGCCTGTAACTTCTTACTTTGAATAAAATTATTTGACTTTGACCTTGCTTTGTGTGAAAAGTGTGAAACAATAAAAACACACACACACACACACATAAATAAATTAAAATTAAGAAAATTAAAAAAATATATATTTGAACTTAAAAAAATCGAAAATCCGAAAAAAATGGAACTATATCTAAGCAACCATTTCCAATACTCAATATTATTCAATACATACAAAAAATAAAGGACGCTATGTTATCATCTCACTCTACCTCATAAAGATAGAACGGGACAGAACAACTGTTAGTAAACAGACACCTAAGCGTCTAATGCAATACGCTTAGCATATTGCTGTTAGATGCACGTTTAAACTGATGAAATAGTGAAAGAGATTTACATGTGGATATCATATTTAGGGTAGTAATCATTTAAATTTTGCTGTAAAAAGATATATAAGCATGTGTATACACTTAATATATTTATATATTTATTTATCACTAGTGTCCCCGGTGACGCGTTAACAACGCGTTGTCTTTAGCAATGTCAAACCATGGTAGTGTGTGTAACATTTATTTTATTAATTTAATATATTTGTGTGTCCATTCTGCACTCCTTCTCTATATAAACTATAAGTGTGCCAAGTTTCATGCTCCTCTTTCTTATCTTATTCTTTCTTATTTTCGTAAAAAGGGGTACAAAGATTTTACTTCACGTATATATATATATATATATATATATATATATATATATATATATATATATATATATATATATATATATATATATAGATTTATCAGCAGACAGAATGTGGCGTTGAGTACCGCCTTTTAATAGGTAAATGTCTCGATTTCAGAGGTAAAGTGGGGAACACAGAGTCTTGACACTGAGTTCACTTTGATAACCCTATTAAATACTTGAATCTGTTAAACAAATATGAATAATAATAAAAAAACTCTACAAATAGGATAACAGAAAACGATGTACAACAGGCGACCTTATCGCTAAAATAGCGATTTCTTCCAAGCAACCTTAGGGTATAGGGAATACGCTAACTAAGAAATTGGATAGGGTGTGAATAATACATACTACAAAAAATAATAATAATAAAAAAAAAAGAATAAACTACATAAATATATTTATCATAACATTTATGAAGGCGGCATGTTATTTCTCTCTCTCTCTCTCTCTCTCTCTCTTCCTCATAAAGATAGAACGGGACAGAACAACTGTTAGTAAACAAACAGCTCAGCGTCTAATGCAATACGCTTAGCATATTGCTGTTGTTAGATGCACGTTGGAACTGATGAAATAGTGAAAGAGATTTGCATGTGGATATCATATTTAGGGTAGTAATCATTTAAATTTTGCTGTAAAAAGATAACTTTTAGTATGTAAATAATTTATTTATAACATTTATGTATTTATATCTATTGAAATTGATTTGGTCAGTGAAGGCAAAATACTGCTATATAACAGGTTATTGTGTCGATTTTGGGACGAAAAGTAGAGAACGAAGTGTCTTGCCCCTATGTTGTGTCTGATTTTGTGTAAACAAGCGTGTAACTGAAAACAGAAACTAAACAACCATTTCCAATACTTTCTAATCTCAATGTTCATCTCAACACAAAATAAAGAACGGTGTGTTATCCTCTCCCTCTGCCTCATAAAGATAGAACGGGACAGAAAATGTCAAACTGATGAAATAGTGAAAGATATTTACTGTGCATACATATATTTATGTTAGTTTAGCGGAGAATGGAGTGTCTTAGAATTATATTTTGTCTGATCACTCTGCTATGTGGTAAAAGTGACAAATAATGGTTATTTCAGAATTTACCTAGATTTCGAGGATCTCCTTGTAAATAAGTTTAACGTTAATGAATGGTTGCCCGAGATTCGGTTTGTGTATAGTTTAAAACGCTTGTTATACTATTTCGATTTCTATCTTTCGTAATTTCGACTGTAATAGGTACGTAAAATTCCGTTTTTCCACATTCCTATACTAATTTCGGGATATCTTCTCTTATTACTTCCCCACACTTCCCAATATATATTACTTCCCAATTAACACTTCCCAATATATATGACTAACGCGTCAGAAATAAAGCGAAAAGCTGAGCGAAAAGCGAAGTCTGTAAATAAAAATAAATATGTAAAGATCAACGTTTGTTAATATATAAAATCAAATGAAGTGTTAGCAAAAAATATGTTTTCGAGGTATTTGTAATGTCAGAGATCACGTTAGTAGAACGCTGAACTACTTGGCGTTACGTCTGATGTAATCCTCATAGAACTTTACATCTCATATTGACCTGATATGTTACGGTTGTAACTTTGTTTAGTTCACGATGGTTATAGGTTCGATTTTGGAGTGAAGAAATCTTGATTGAATTGATAATACATATTGTTTTCTAAAGATAAAAAAACCAGCATAAGAATATATGTTTATATATGCTATTAAAGTGGGGAACGGAAAGAGAACGGAGGGTCTTAACACTAGGTCAAAGTCAAATAATTTTATTCAAAGCTTAGCGGGATTTTTTTTATTTTTTTTTTTATTCGTCAATTCGTTTAGGTTCTCAGGTTCCCTTTGCCTACCCTGCTATATATGGGATACAGCGTGAAGTTAAAAAAAATATAAAGAAAATACTATTACAGGCTCATTTGAATCATCAATTAAAATGAAAATCAAGCAAATCAGCAATGTCAGTCAGTCACTTGTTTTGCTAAGATCATGCGAGAAACTTAACAGTTGTTCTTTATCACTAACTTCAAAAAAGGACTCCTCCATTTGTTCTCAATGCCAAAATTACTTTTTATGTGCGTTCGTTTTACCCGACTGTCTCACGATTTCTATCGGCTTTTTTTTTTTAATTAATATAAATAAGTAGCGGATTTACTAGCAGATTAGGGGCACCTAAAAACAAAGGTCGAAAAAACTTTGGGGGTCAACGAAAACCTCTCTGTATATATCGGCTTCCCTATATATATCGACTTCCCTATATATATCGACTTCCCTATATATATCGGCTTACCTTTATAAAATATTCACCTTCCACCCCTGATATGTAGTTTAAACCAAATTGATGGTAGCTTTATGAAACTTTAGGAATTTGTGACCACATGGTTTTTGGAAGAGAGTTTTTCAGCTTCACACTAGTTCTCGCACAGTAAATTGAGATGGAACCTAGTGTCAAGACACTCCGTTTGCCACTTTCCATCTGAATTGGAGACATTGTGGGTCAAGTGGCGGAACTGAAGTTTTTGTTTTACCAGACTGAAGAAAAAAACGAAAGATGATAATAATTTAAATATAAGTATGAAATTAAGTCTATATATAAATACGTGAAGCAAAAACTTTGGACCCCATTTTACGAAACTTACTCGGACGGAGGAGCATGAAATTTAGCACACTTATAGTTTATATAGAGAAGGAATGAAGAATGCTAATATTTTTTTTTATATTTAAAAAATGCATTAAGAATATATTAAATTAACAAAATAAATGTTACACCCACTACCGTGGCTTGACATCCATGTTTATATAAAGTGACATATACATTTACAAAAGACAACGCGTTGTTAACGCGCCAACAGGGACACTAGTAATAAGTTAAATATTAATAAAAATATAATTAATATCGTGTATTTTTATACATATCTCACATTTAATGACTGATTTTTCGTACATTTTAAGGACATTATTTATGGTACACCAGAACACAACGCCGCGCTTTGTCACAGCCAAGCAAATTGGGACCGAAAAGACTTAAGAAACCACTTCCCCTATAAATATTGCGCAAGATATTTACTATAATTCCTAGGATTTATGATTTATCTAACAGAAAGTCCATAAATGACATATTTAATACATTTTTAAACTAGTTTTAACCTAATTAGTGCAGGTTGTGATATCTTTAGGTTGGAGGTTAAATATATATCTTTATGTACGTATAAGCTATATATACGCATAATTATGTACTGTAGATCTACTCGATTAAATTTCACATTTAAATAGGTATATGCACGGCGTTGAGTTCCGCCACTGAACATGCAACGTCTCTTTTTTCTTTTTTTTTTCTCACGCTGTATTCCGCATATAGCAAGGTAGGCAGAAAGATCTTGAGAACCTAGTGTTAAGACACTCCGTTCCCCAACACATTTTTATAGAAGGCAGCTTTCCGCCGAATTAAGGCATTGCGTGCTGAGTGACGGAACTCAACACCACGCTTTACCTTGTTACCAAACCCAGGAAATGAAAATACTAAGCTTTTACATTTCCTGGAGTGGGAATCAAACCCACAACCTATCGCGTTTACAGTCGCACGCTTGTGCCTCTACGCCACGACAGGCTCAGTTTCAGTATTCCGCGACTTTATTTGTGTGCTACAAAATTTAAAAAAACGACATATTCCGTATCCATAGAAATAGAAATTAGTACAGTAAATAAGTACCCCATAACACTTCTCAAGGAGCCTATATGCCGAAATTCAACTTTCTATAGCTAGTAGCTATGCCTGTAAGCTATCTGTGAGTCAGTCAGTAATCATATCATTTTATACACTAGTGTCCCCGTTGACGCTTTATTAACGCGTCCTAGCAACATATGTATATGTCGCTTTATAGAAACATGGATGTCAAACCATGGTAGTGTGCGTAACATTTTTTTATTTTTTTTATAACTTCACGCTGTAACCCGCATATAGCAGGGTAGGCAGAGGGAACCAGAGAACCTAGTGTTAAGACACTCCATTCTCTTTCAGCAATTCCGTTCCCCACTTTCTGCCGAGTTGAGGCATTGCGTGTTGAGTGGCGGAACTCAACGCCGCGCTTTGCCTTGTTACCAAACTCAAGAAATGAAAATACTAAATTTTACATTTCCTGGAGTGGATTTTTTTTTGTTAATTTTTTATATTTTTATGTATTATTTTAAAAGATACTATCATTGCTGCGCTATATAACTATAAGTGTGCCAAGTTTCATGCTCCTCCGTCCGCGTAATTTTCTTAAAAAGGGGTCCATAATTATTGCTTCACGTATTAATATATAGATAAGTTCCTAGACTTAAAACGAAATAAAAGAAAGAGGGCAAAATGTCAATTGTAGATTTGTTTTTTCATACACTATCGTATTAAGTACGTGACCTACATTATGTGTAAGTAAGCATATATTTATGTTGTTTATTTGACGTATATTTGTGACGTAGTTTGTCAGTAAACAGATCATAGGTCATGACGAAACCCTAACAGTACGTTTAATGTCATGGAATTTGTTGTCATCGATGCAAAAATATTTTGATGACTTCATAGAAATAAGTGTTTCTTTTTTTTTTTTTTTTTTTTTTTTTTTTTTTTTTATGGATAACGGATGGCAAACGAGCAGAAGGACAAGTGGATAAGTGGATACCTTCGCCCATGAACATCTGCAAAGGACGGGTGGGAATGGGAAAACCTGGCTTACATGCCATCGAACCGGAACACATCATAAGATATTTGGCGGTTCGTCTTTGACATGATAGTGGTCGCGAGCCAGACGGAGGACGAACCTCCTACCACCAAACAAAACTGTTTTGAAGTTCAGATTCCTGATAATATTAGAAATGCGAAAGTACTCGTATGTGAAGATCGACGGATTAATGTTTGTTGCATTATGTATATTCCTTTTTATAGAAATAGCTTTTATTAAATAATTAAAAAATTTAACAAAAAAGAATACTGACTTCAAATAAAATACAATAAAAAGTAAAATATTACATATAACCCGAAAACTACTCGTTATATGTATATCGTAATTGAATCGGTGAGTGCAGAAGCAACGTAAGTCACAAAAAATGCAAAAAATCGTAATATATTTAATCTAGCTTAGAAAGGCATGATGCGTGTTGAGTAGAGAAACCACCAAAATTTGATAATCCGGACTTACGTTGTTTCTGCACTCACCGATTCAATTGTCTATAGCAATATCTATCAGTTAAAAAAATAAACATGAAAATTGGTTTACACAGTAGAAAGTTATGCGGTATCCTGCATATAGCAGGGTAGGCAGAGGGAACCTAGTGTTAAGACACTCCGTTTCCCACTTTCCACCGAATTGAGGCATTGCGTGCTGAGTGGCGGAACTAGACGTCGCGTTTTGCCTTGTCACCAAATTCAGGATATGAGAAATTCCATTTCCTGGAGTGGGAATCGAACCCACAACCTGTCGCGTCTACAGTCGCACGCTTATGCCTGCGCCACGACAGGCGATGAAATATATCTATTTAATTATTTATACTATATAAGTAATTAAATACATATATTTCATCATCCATACATACAATGTAACGATTTTTTCAATGAATGCATTTTTATCTCTGATCCAGTTTACTGTGTTATGACACGGGTTTACTTCATGGAAGTCATGAATCTAGCCACTTTAAACCTAATGTTTTAGAAAATAAAGTTTGTTTTATATTGTTCTATTCTGGATATAACTGTAAAATAATAAAATCGATATGATTAAATGTTTACGGGAAAAATTAATTATATATGAATATTATGTAAGATGTTTTTGTATGTATATTGTAGTTTTTTGCTTAGGTGCATTATCTATCTGTTTACCATTCAAAATATCGTTTAAAATATACTCGTATGTATTATATTATCACACAATGTCTAGAATTTGGGCGGAAAGCGGTGAAAAGAGTGTCTTGACTTTTCTGTTTTTGACTACCGATCGACTTATGTGGGTCAAAGCGCGAAACTTGAAGTAATTTATTATTTATTTAAATTTTAACAAAAACAAAGCTGACTTCAACTTAAATGCACTAAAAAGTAAAATTATTACGAATAACTCAAAAACTACTCGTCTCTATTTAAATTGGACCACATCAAAAGTAGCTACCAAATAGAAAACAATCATCAAAATTTATTCACCCAGTAAAAACTTGTGCTGTAACACCTTTTTTTTATTTTTAACTTCACGCTGTATCCCGCATATAGCGGGGTAGGCAGAGGGAGCCAGAGAACCTAATGTTAAGACACACCATTCTCTTTCAACATTTCCGTTCCCCACTTTCCGCCAAATTGAAGCATTGCGTTTTGAGTGGCGAAACTCAACGCCGCGCTTTGCCTTGTTATCAAACCCAAGAAATGAAAATACTAAATTTTACATTTCCTGGAGTAGGAATCCAACCCACAACCTGTCGCGCACTTGTGCCTCTGCGCCACGACAGGCGTCATGATATAAAAACAGTCGCATACAGCATCTTTTCCTTAAAGCTGGTTAATCTATATATCTCCCTTAAATATATATTTTGCTTTCTAAATAAATATACTTAATAATCTCATTATTAACGTCATTGTATATATTATTTATGGCATGATTGTTTCTTTTGTTTAATCTCATTGCACTCTTGTACCAGTGATAACTTTAGTTTACGAATTATTTACGTTAGCGTAACGACAATCAGCGGTTGATATAAACAATATTGTTGTCTGACCTTGATTTTGTAATATTTTATCCTCAAAGTTTATCCTTACTGGGGTAGTTAGAGAGGACGGAGTTAAACGCCGCCTGCATACTTTTTTCATCTCGTCTATAGTCATCAGTTTCTTTTTATATGTCTTCGGGGTGTCTTCATGCTTTTAATGCGACCTTGCTCCAGTATTATTGATATTGTGTTCTCGAATAATTTTCATTTCTTGGGTTTCGTAACAAGGCCAAGCGCGGCATTGAGTTCCGCCACTCAACCAGCAATGTCTCAATTTGACGGAAAGTGGGGAAAGGAAATGTTGAAAGAGAATGGAGTGTCTTAACACTAGATTCTCTGGTTCCCTCTGCCTACCCCGCTATATGCGGAATACAGTGTGAAGTTAAAAAAAAAAACAAAAAAAAGAATAATAATATTATAGAAATATTTGTATTATAAGAGGCCATCGTTGGCAATACAACAATGTCAGGTTGTAAACACTATTGGTAATGGGTTCGATTCCCACTCGGGGATTTCCCCGATTATCATTTGATAATGTACATATAATTGTTATTGCTCCATTCTGGCGGAAAACCGAGGATGGAGTGTCTTGACACTAGGTTCTCTACGTCTATCTTACTATGCGAGCAAAGCGTGAAGCTAAATTAATAATATAAACCAATACAATATAAACTTGAAACTTAACGGCGTGGTTTGTTTTTCCAGGGCAGAGAAATAAAAAATATATTAATATAATTATTAACCCAAGTGGGTTTCGAACCCACAACCACTTGAGTCCACAGTCAAACGCCTTCCTACTGGGACACAAAGGCCTTAATGAAATATAAGGAAAGATTTCTAAATCAATATTATTAAATATTAAAATTTTTATCTCTAAGGTAGATAGTAGTAAGATGTTTTTCGCAAAGAACTATATAGCCTTGAAGTTTGATCTCATTAAATAACAATAAAACAGTACATTATTTACGTAACCTTATCATTCGTAGGTATAAATCCTGTTTTTATGACTACCTTTTTGGGACATAGCTTGGAGACACAACTTAGAGGTGCTACAAGTCGCAGGTCGTCTGAGCTGGGCCTCCCCCGGCTGGGTTTTTTCTTGCTCTCTGTCCTCAATTTTCTTCCCACCCGTTTCCAGAAACGGATAACCAAGGTAAGACTTTGAAAGGTCTCCCATATTAGGGAGTCAAAGAGCCCACACTTGGAATCATCTTTTCTCTCGCAAGCGAGAAATGATAGTTAAGAAGTCTTTAGCTTTATTATTTTTATAAAAAAATATTAACATTAATGTTAATTATAATACAATCCCCCATAATAGGATAGGTAGATAGAACCTAGTGTCGAAACCTTTTGTCCTCCGTCTTTCGTCCAGATCTAAGACATTGCGTGTTAACTTGATAAAACTCGACCGATTTATTTTACTAAAGCGGAGAAATGACAGACATTTCAATATACACCCATACCTCGCTTTGCGTCGGGGTTACGTTCCAAAAAAACACGACGCAAATTGAAACGACGCAAAGTGAAAATAGATTTTCTATAGTAAACCACTAATGATCGAAGATAGGATCCAGGCTTACGAAAAGGGAATTCCCAAATTTTGATGGCGTGGCGCAATTTAAAACTAAGCTGTTGCCGTAATTTAGGAAAAGAAATTAAAAAAAATTAAAGATTCGAATCCGTAACAACGCAACTTTGAAAATCTAACGACGCACAGTGAAAATCAGTAAAAATTAAGCAGCGATGCAACAACGACGCAAAGCGAGGTATTGGTGTAATCATTCTCCCGAGAATCGAACTCAAAATCAATCGAGCTTACAGTTAGATTCTATACCGACGCGCCATGACGGTGTCTAGGTATATGAAATTATTTTAAATAGTCTATCATAGCGCAGTGAATCTGAATTTGTGATGGTTGTGCGTTCGATCTTCACTAGAAGAAATGTATACAATGAGATCTTTAATTAATCCTTTCGCTACCAGGGCCGAGGAGAAGAATCACCGCCACAGCCCAGATGTTTTATTATTTTAATATTATATCAATTGTCATTAATTTTTGTGGGATGTATTTATAACTAGTTTTCCGCCCGCGGCTTCGGCCGCGTGAAATTCGGTTATATGATAAGGAGCATCCTATAGTCTTTCCCAAGGTCTAGACTATTTGTCAAAATTGGTTAAGTGGTTTATGTGGTGAAATTGTAAACAGTTAAACAATCTTACATGATTTTATGTTTGACAATAAGGAACTTCCATACAAACTTTCATCCCCTATTTCAACCCCCTCTATCATTTTTTTCGCGATAAAAAGTATCCTATGTCCTTTCCCAAGTTTAGTTCTATCTTCATACCGAATTTCATCAAAATCGGTTCAGTGGTTTAGGCGTGAAAGCGTAACAGACAGACAGACAGAGTTACTTTCGCATTTATAATATTAGTAAGGATGTTCTAACTTAGTCAAATTAGCAATTTTACCAGACCACTAACATCCTGTATCTATTTTATTGTTTTATAACATAACCCATCTATATACGGTACGATCTGGGACAAACTATTGTCATAACTGGTAATGAACGCCCGTCACATATTTTTGACACCGGGCTCTGGTTAGAAAATCGGGTCGTCACATATATGTAACGCTGGTAGCGAAAGGCTTAAGAAGGAGGTCACAGGCAGACTCACCTACCTGTATTTTACAGTATAAAATGCTGGAAACGTCGAAAAATGTCCCGTTTTATTTCCGACCAATAAAATATACGATTAATCAGGTTACAATAATTTCATTCAAGAAGTAATTATACTTCATTTATTTTGGCGCTGGTATGTATATAAAACTAAGTTGGATTCCAACACGCTATACTTGAGATTGGATGTAAAACAGAGAACGGAGTGTCTTAACACTATATGATCTCTAGCTACCCGGTCAAATGAGAAATCAATATAAATAATAATATTAAAACAAATTACAACATGAAGTGTTATTGTAATCGCTAAAGTAATTAGAGAAATTATATCGTTGAAAGGTTGAACTGATTTGATCCGCACACGATCTACATTGTAAGGTTATCTGTGTCGAGTCCCGTGCCGTCCTATCCTATTTAGCTGTCGTTGACGAATGCAGACTATAAATTTATATATAATACATATACTTATATATAAAATATAAGTAGGCAAAGTAGGCAGAGGAAACCTAATGTTAAGACACTCCGTTCGCTACTTTCCGCCGAATTGAGGCATTACGTGCTGAGTGGCGGAACTCAACGCCGCTCTTTGCCTTGTTATCAAACCCAGGAAATGAAAATATCTTGCTAAATATAGGAGGAACGAAAAAGATTGAGATGTTCTTTAAGAAGTCTCTTTAGAGCCCCGGATGGCATACCTAAGAATATAAGAATATTGATTGCGACATCTCAACATAAAAAAATAAAATAAGATTAGCTTTTATAAAAGTATTTAAAAAAAAACTAAATTTTTCGTTTAGATTGACTTTTGGGGTATATAAGTACTTTTATGTCAAATAATTACGATATCTTACAGATTTTTTGCATATCATAGGAAAGATAACTAAATACTCGAATCTCATTGTAAATTACAAAACCTATTACAAATAAAAATTACCATAGATCAAATTTCATTTACATATTAAATTTACTTTCAAGCTTATCATATATTATAATTGAGATAAAATTTTAAATATAAGATTTGCTTCACTACTTACTATTTGTGGATATTTAATATTTCTTTTTTTTTGTATATATATTTTATATAATATTTATTTTATTTTTATATAGTATATCTATTTAATACAAGATTTTTTTGTATAATAATTTTAATACTATTTATATAAACAATAATTCTTATATCACAATAATTATATTTATGGTTGCAGTCTTAAAAAATAAAAAAAATAATAAATGAAATTGATCCAAAGCAATGATATTATAATTATAAAATAAAATTTCCTCTTCCATATTTAATATGTTTTATTAAAATAATATTGAAATAAAAAAATAATTTAATAAATCCAGTTCTTTGTCTATGACATAACAAAATGTATATATTTTATCTGTAATAAATAAAGACAAGTAATTTTGACATTGACATTTGATCACATAAACGTCAATCGAAAAATAAATAAACAAAGAAATATCAGCTATGCTAATTAAATTCATCGTGTAATAGATCAAAGCTTATCATAATAATGGAAATTATTCAGTGCAATGGACGCTGATGATCCGAGGCAACCACTTTTGGGTATGTTTCCTCAATCTTTTAATATTTTTCTGTCATTTTTTAATGATACAAATTAAGCAATACTCAAATATAACATTGTATCGCTTAAAATATTATGATTATAGTTAAATTATTAAATAGTAACATTATTTATATACATTGTACATAAAACGCTTGCGGTAGAGAATGACAGATAACGTATGCGAAACTACTGCCCATAAAATTTGAAATTTGGCATATAAACTAGACTTAGGGAGTACCTAGTAGATTTGGGGAGTGTAGGGGAGCACTAAGAGATAATTTAACAAAATTCCTATGAAAACGGGATTTTAGGCGTTATAGTTCACGCAAACGAAATCGCGGGATACAGCTAGTACAGCAATAAAGAAATAATAAAACTCATAGTGTCATGTGGAACATATAAATTTAATTCAAAAGTAAATAGATTATCAAATATTAACCTGATACTATTGTTTACTATGATAACATGACAAAGTTGTTCAGATTTGTAGATGTTGACTAAAAATAATATTTCCTTGATGATTTATATGAAAATGTATGAGATAGATAATTATTTTAACGAAAAAAGTATAACATATTTCTTTTTATTTTACACTAGATTCATATATTTTATTGTGACCTTAAGAAAACAGAGTTGAAAAAGGGAGTTATTTTACTCATATATTGTGGATAACTAGTTGTAGCTTGTAACTTTATTTACCTGGGCTATAAAATAAAAGTTTTTTCCATTCTCATAGGTATTTAGAGAAATACATTCATAGAACTCCCCTATTATCTTTTAGAAGCCTAAATATCAAAATTCAGCTTTCCATGACCACTAGTTTGGCTATATATGGGCACTAAGTAAGTTAAAAATATATTATTTTGTTTTAGTATGTGTGGTAGTATCTAAATGGTATTTTATTATATGCACATTCATTTGAAAATGGAAACATAGAATAATTTTATTTATTTCTTATCATATATGAATCAGTAAAACTCTATTGTTATAAAGTCCTGATGGAGGATATACAAATTAATATACTATTAATACCATCTAGTGGTGACTTTAAAACAAATACAATGTATAAATAATTATTTTAGCCTAAGGGTTTTAATTATTTTAATTACCTTTTCAGTATTTATTTACATTCAATTCGATGCTGGTAATAAGATTGTAAAACATTTGTGAATATTTACAATAAAAGGACTTGACTTATTAGTCTTAGATTCAAATCCAGTCTCGTTTTATTTTCTAGTAAATCTATATTTTAAATGTGCCAATTATATATAATACTAGTGGTGCCCGCGACTTCGTTCGCACTCAACATAGAATAACATTTTTCATTTATTATCATGTTAAGTACTACCGTATTTAATTTTTACTACTAAATATTCGCCTTGCCTCACCAAATCGTTCTGGTTACACCTTACCTTTTTATAATTACTTACCTTTTTCCAATTATTGAGTCTGAATATTCTAATATATAAATATCCAAATGTTTATATGTTTAATCTTAGAAGTATAATTAGGTATTAATTAGTAGACGGAGAGAGCCTATCTCACTGCGTTACGATGATCACAACTACTATTTACTGTACTAATGGTATTTTTAATATTATTAAAGTGTTAATCACATACTTAGGAATAGAAAACCATTTTTCGAAAAGGTGTAAAAAATTGAACACAGCAAGACCAGTGCCAGTCTTGTCCAAGCACTATGACCGCTAAGACATAGGTTCATAATCAACCATGCCGAAATTTTTATACACTTGGTATAACTTATTTTTGTTGTTAGCATCTCGAAAAATTGAAAAAAAATTTTTTTTAAAGATTATTTCTATTAACAATCATTTGGCAAGAGAGAATGCTGTTTATTATTAAATATCATCTGATCAGCCCCATATGTATATCTGCCAATCAAAAACGCGGTGTTCTTATTTCCACGTGTAAAAAAAAAAAAATTTTTTTTTTTGTATCGCTTTGTAATTTTTTTTTATTTAGCGGTATTGCAGCTACTAATCATTCCTTTCCTGAATATAAATTATATTTGGAAATGGTTTATCATCTCAAAAAAACCTTGTAAACCCAACAATATGTAATTTGGGATTCCAGCTTCTATTTTTCTTTTTTTTTCTCTTAGATTATTCTGTAGCCTTTACATGCACAAAAACCTGATTCATGCGCATATAAAATCTTCTAAATTACAGTCCTAAGTTTTCACAACAAAATATCGTCTAAATATTTAAGTTTCCTAACTTTACATTAAAATCAGAATAGGATAATTGTTATCTTTACTAATGTGAACTTTACTTTTTACATACCTGTGTCAAGTGTTGTTCTTACTTTATGATAACACTTTCCTGTTGTAATATCTAAATTAACACTATTATATTAACTTCTTATGTAATTAGAATTAGAAAGTATTACCATAAAGATTTTCTTAACAAAATATATTCCGTCAACTAAAACTTTCTATTGTTCCTCATAATAATGATAAAAATAATTCATCATGTTGCTAATAAACAATAATCCCATTGTGTAAGCAAATTCAAATTATTTTTATCTCTTATACTATATTAAAATTCCACGTGGAGTCAACGTCGTTTGCCTTGTTACCAAAGCCATGTTCAAAGAAAAGAAAAAAATTGTTGAAAGAGAATGTGGAGTGTGTGTCTTAACACTAGGGTTCTCCTTGGCTTCCCCTCTTGCCTACCCTGGTATATGCGGGATACAGCGTGTGTGAAGTTAAAAAAAAAAATATATAGATTTTTTTTATTTTAGATTCACTCAGTAGATTACATTGAGTACAAAAAAATTATAATTTTTGACCTGATTGACAAAATTATGATGATTCTTTTTTATTATATTTAGTTAGAACTTCATGTGTCCATTTGAATTAAGTTAGAACAAGATCTTGACAAGTTTGCCAATATGTAGTTTTTTTGAGTTATTCATACAATGTAACTTCTTAGTGCATACCTCTTTTCCTTTTTCTTTTCTAAACTGTGTGGCAGAGCACAAAGCGTGTAAATTCAAACGCAGAGTTGTGTCTGATTCTTACCCAGGAATGTCAACATTTGGTGTTTCATTTAAGTTATAACAAGCAGCAAAATCGGCGTTATCTCCGTTACTCAACACGCAAATGCCCCACCTCTTGGCGGAATGGGGGAACGGAAATGTTGAGGATTGAACGGAAATGTTGAGGATTGATGAACGGAAGAGAATGGAGTGTGTCTTTAAGTACACTAGGTTCTTTCGGTTCCTCTCTGCCTACCCTGCCATAGTATGCGGGATGCTGTTACAGCGTGAAGTAAAAAAAAAAAAAAAAAAAAAAAAAAAAAAAAATTGTGGATAATTTTACTACAGACTATCGAATGCTTGAAAGAATAGCAAAACACAATTTTTCTGCGCTTATAAGAGCATATCTTAGGAAATCTCATGTATATATATAGAATATAGATTTAAAATAATTTTGACTATAGCAACGACATCAGACAAAGAACCTTTATTCGTCTTACTGTCCTTGACTATTGAGAGCTACTCAAGATGTTGTGATAAGTTATATTAATATGATTATTATGTCATTTATCATTCATAAGCTACTGGGCATTACCCAATATGTGTCAGATAAAAATCTAAGTATAGAAGGACCTATTATGACGTAGTAGGAGGGTGAACATGCCTACATAGATAAGAGATAAGCACTTAAAAAAAATCAAAATAATCCGTTCTCCGTTCCGTCACTCCGTTCTCCTTTTTCGAATTCGGGACCTTACAGTGACCGAATTCAATGCTGCAGTTTGTCTTAACATACTCGTACATACATACATATAGCTTCTCGCTGTATCCCGCATATAGCACGGTCTGCAGAGGGAACCTAGTTTTAAGACACTCTGTTCCCCACTTTCCGCCGAATTGAGGCATTGCGTGCTGAGTGGCGGTACTCAATGCCGCGCTTTGCCTTGTTACCAAACCCAGGAAATGAAAAAAAATATTTCTTGGAGTGGGAATCAAACCCACAACCTGTCTTTGCAGTCGCAAGCTTGTGCCCCTGCGCCACGATATTCGTTATTATATCTATTTTTACGATACATTATAATCAACTTAAAACACGTAATACATAAATAACTAACTTTTTTTTACCTTCACGGTGTATCCCGCATATAGCAGGGTAGGCAGAAGGAACCTGATAACCTAGTAATATTACACTAATTTAACTAATCTAGTAATACTTTAAATATTCTTTTAATTTTATTTAATTAAAGATTATATTTGCAAATTATATTTAGGCATGCGGCGTTAAGTTCCGCCAGTCGGCACGCAATGCCTCAATTCGGCGGAAAGTGGGGAACGGAGTGTCTTAACAATAGGTTCCCTCTGCCTACCCTGCTATATGCGGGATACAGCGTGAAGCTATGTAATGTAATATCTAGGCATCACTATTATAAATCAAAGTTAAAAATTCATTATACTATAAAACTACACCTAATCAGCCGCGTCTTATACCATTAAAAATGTGAAAATGACAAAGTATCCTACCTGGTTGACTGACAGTTGCAATCAATCTGGTTTTGTTAGAATAACATAACAATATTATGTTATTTATTACCCTCTTTATACTCATACTCATACATTGATTAAAGTTGATAAGAAATACAAATAGGTTAGGTAAGAACTTAAAGAAATCGCTTTTCAAGTAGGTAGTCCTAATTAGTAGGTAATAGGTACATTTTATGTACTTCTACTCAAGTATATTTTAAACGCCTGTCGTGGCGCAAAGGCACAAGCGCGCGTCTGTAAACGCGACAGGTTGTGGGTTCGATTCCCACTCCAGGAAATGGAATTTTTCATTTCCTGGGTTTGGTAACAAGGCAAGGCGCGGCGTTGAGTTCTGCCACTCAGCACGCACTGCCTCAATTTGGCGGAAAGTGGGGAAGTACAAATATGAGACCTAAAAAAAAGCTTGCCAGCAAAATGTGGAGCTCCAAGTCAAACAAGGTATGAGAGCTAAAAAAAAAGGTCGTCAGGAAAATATTGGGCATAAAAGTGCATAAAAACTCTGACATATTTTAGACCTAAAAAAAAGGTCATTGCCAGAATTCGATAGTGAAATTACTAAATACCTTGACATCCTATACCACTTTTCCTAAATATATATTCCGGCTTCCCTAAATATACATCGGCTTCCCTAGATATACATCGGCTTCCGTAAATATACATCGGCTTCCCTTAATTTACCGGCTTACCTAACTAAAATTTTCTTAACGTGTTAGTATAATGGTATATTTTATTATCCATATGTGGATTTTCCATACAAATTCCAATTAAATATAGATGTATGTTAAATTGTAGTAAACAAATGTGTCGAGTTACTTTCAATTTTCAACGGTATCATATAAAATTTCGCATCGCATTACGATATCTTGTCCACAGTACTTTATACTATTCGCATTTCACTAGAGACCGTCGCTAGAGTGTCACGTTTCATACTTTTTGTATTAAAAATATGTGATAACAATACTTAATCGTGATGAACGGAATAAATGGTAAAATTGTGTCTAATTTTAATAATTGTATGGAAATTTTGACTTAATTTAACTGGAATTAACTAATAATATTAATTTTTTTAACCGATTTCAAAAATTGGTGGTTCGCAATTTGCTTTTTTTGTGTTTTACCGGAAAATTTAATGGGTAAATCAATTTTGATGATCCCTTTTTTATGTGATAGCTAGTGATTCTAATGTGGTTTTGATATTTAGTTAAGTTCTGTTGAGTTTTTGAGTTATTCGTAATGTTACTTTTTGGTGAATTTTATTTGAAATCGATTTTATTTATTTATTAAAATTTTAATTATTATTTTTTCTATATTTTAAAACAGAATCGATTTCTCATATCGAATGGTGTTAGATTATATCGAATAAATATTGACGTTTACAATTTGAACAATTGCCAATTAACGATTGTATTTATGTCTAGACGAGAGATACTGAGACCATATTTTTAATTTTTTTTTATTATTATTAAGTTTTAATATAAAATTTACTATATTTCAATGTTATTTACAGGTTGCCCACCCAAAAGTAAATGGCGTGATGTAGCAGATAAACTATGTAACGTAGAATCATGGAGGCGAAGAATGCCGATAACTATATGGCTGCCAAACTATTCCTTTCATTATCTCTTGAGAGATGCGATTGCGGGTAAGCTTTTTTAATCTCTATTATTATTATAAATATGTATGTATGTTTGTTTGTTACGCTTTCACGAAAATACTACTCAACTGATTGTAATGATACTTTATATATATATTCTTAGGTTCTTAGTTAATCAAATATTTAGGCAAACATGATTGTTTGTCAAAAAATTGAAAATTTAGCTACTTTATATTAACAAATATAAGCAATATAGTGTGTAGTATGGACACGCGACGCGAGAAACAGCTAGTCAACTTTGCTTGGAGATATTTTTATTACAGGAAATTGAATTTTTCATTTCTTGGGTTTGGTAACAAGGCAAAGCGCGGCGTTGAGTCCCGCTACTCAGCACACAATGCCTCAATTCGGCGGAAAGTGGGAAACGGAGTGTCTTAACACTAGTTCCTCTACCTACCCTGCTATATGCGAGATACAGCGTGAAGCTATGTATGCATGTATGTTGGAGATATTTACGACAAAATCCGGCGTTGAGTTCCGCTACTCCACAAGCCATGCCATAGTTCATGCGGTGAATTACGAGTATTTTGACATATGGGTCTCTCTGAGTACATAGTTATGTGGGAAAATGTATGAAACTGAAAATCTTGGTAATGTGATATTTATGGGTTCAAATCCCATATAAATATATTATTTAAATGTTTATTTTTTTCTGTTGTTTACGACGTTTTTACGACTTTTATGGGTCTAAAAAGTCCCACTCTGCCATAATTGTAGCAGTGTAAATGTATTGATAGCTCAATAATGCATAATTTCAGACAGGCATTTTGACAGTTATCGAAATCTTTTAATTGAAAATAATTTATTTACTTACATTTTTGTATTTGGTCATTCATTCACTTATAAATATAGCAAGCCTATTAATATTAAAAGAAATGAATACAAGTCGATTTATTAATTCATATTCACGCCTCGCCTGGAATATGACATTAAAATACAGATAAACAGATGTTGTTATCTTAAGCCGATCTCTTTAAAATTAAAATATCTGAAGAAGGAAATGGCACTTCAAATAATTCAAATGTGACAGAATGCTTTTATGTGTAATAGATAGTACTACAAAATATAATGCTTTTATTTGTTATCTTCTATATATAAATACGTGGAGCAAAAACTTTGATCCCTTTACAAAATTACGCGGACGGAGGAGCATGAAACTTGGCACACTTATAGTTTATATAGAGATGGAGTGCAGAATGCTAAAATTTTTTATTATACATATACAGCTTCACGCTGTATCTCGCATATAGCAGGTAGGCAGAGGGAACCTAGTCTCAAGACACCTTGCTCCCACTTTCCGCTAAATCGTAATTCCGAATACTAAAATATATGCGATTAATCTGGTTAAAATATTTCATTTAAACGTTTAAAAAAGTCACGAAAGTCAAAGATCTCTTTATTGAGTAAGATATTTCGTATTTCAGGTATAACAGTAGGCCTGACATCGATACCACAAGGTATAGCTTACGCCATATTAGCCGGCTTACCTCCACAGGTAAGACTGATTCAACTATTTTTTCTTGTATGGTCCCATTTTACTAATTTGTGACAAATATTAGATTTATTATTGTTTCTTTTATATATCTTAAACTTAGCTTTAGATTTAACACACTCAGGAAAAATCTCCGATCAAAAATAATATAAAGGAACAGAGAAGAATAAATGTTAAGTAGTGGTTTTACCAGCCCTTATAAAGAATGAAAAATATATATATTTTTTTAACTTCACGCTGTATCCCGCATATAGCAGGGTAGGCAGAGAGAACCAGAGAATCTTGTGTTAAGACACTCGGTTCCCCAATTGCCGCCGAATTGAGACATTGCGTGTTGAGTGGCGGAACTCAACGCCGCGCTTTGCCTTGTTACCAAACCCAAGAAATGAAAATACTAAATTTTACATTTCCTGAAGTGAGGATCGAACCAATAACCTGTCGCATTTACAGTCGCCCGCCACGACAGGCGTTTTACAATTAATAATTATTATATTAATTCGACACATTACGTGTTTAGTGGTGGAACTAAACGCCGCGCTTTGATAACCAAAGCAGGACAGTATAAATATAGATTTAATATCTCCCTAGTGGGAATCGAACCCATAAACAAACGCGTCTACATTCACACTGTTCCACTGCGTCAAAATGGGCTAATATTATTTAATATTAATATTAATTATTGTAATATTTTCAACGATATTCCCCACTTCAATTGAGCGCACTACAATATGACCCACTTTAGATAGTATAGGTATACTACACGTGTAGTGCTATTGCTAAATAATTTATTGTTATTGTTAATAAAGTATGTATTTTTATATATTTTGCTAATTTATCAAGAAAAATGAACAGCTTGGAATATGTATGAAATTTGATATGCAGACAATTTATCATGACGTTCTTTATTCTATCTTTTTAGCTAGTGTACTGAGTTGCCTAATGCCGCGTTTTGTCTTGCGAGGAAATGAAAATATGATATTGAATATTTTCACTTCCTGAAACAGGAATCGAACCCACAACCTGAAATGAGGAAATGAATATTAAATAATATTTAGTATTTTCATATCCTCACTCTGGTAACAAAGGAAAGCGCGACATAGAGTTCCGCCATTCAGCACGCATTGTCTCAATGTGGATAGTGGGGAACGGAAATGTTAAAAGGGAACGGAGTGTCTTAACACTAGGTTCTCAAGTTCCTTATGTCCTGCTATGTGCGTGTAGTAAAATAAAAAAATAAAAATTATCTTTAATAATATGTTAAATTAAATAATTGTAAACCATTGACGAATAAAAAAAAATCCTGCTGAGTTTCTTGCGCCGGTTCTTTTCAGGTCTGAGGCATTAAATTTAGTGAACCGGTGGTAAATTATTTGACGTTCAAAAAATGAACCTTGTAACTTCTTATTTTGAATAAAATTATTTGACTTTGACTACGTAACATAATTCCTAACTCTTAATCCAAGACGTTTATGTTCGTGAATCTTCCATATGACATAATACATTTAAATAGCGTTTATTATGGTATACTAGCTTTCCGCCCGCGGCTTCGCCCGCGTGAAATTCGGTTATATCGCGCGATATGATAAGGAGTATCCTATAGTCTTTCCCAAGGTCTAGACTATTTGTCAAAATTGGTTAAGTGGTTTATGTGGTGAAATTGTAAACAGTTAAATAATCTTACATGATTTTATGTTTGACAATAAGGAACTTCCATACAAACTTTCATCCCCTATTTCAACCCCCTCTATCATTTTTTTCGCGATAAAAAGTATCCTATGTCCTTTCCCAAGTTTAGTTCTATCTTCATACCGAATTTCATCAAAATCGGTTCAGTGGTTTAGGCGTGAAAGCGTAACAGACAGACAGACAGAGTTACTTTCGCATTTATAATATTAGTAAGGATTGTTTGCAAGTGTTACACGGATTTTAGTCTCAGTAAGCAAATCACGCTCTGTTTAACTAAACTAGGCTTATGTTTTAATTTTTTAAAATGTTTTTATTTGTGTTTCTTTATTAATTTTTATAAACAAGAATAATTGTATAATTATATTATTTTTTTTTATTTTAACTTCACGCTGTATCCCGCATATAGCAGGGTAGGCAGAGGGAACCTGAGAACCTAGTGTTAAGACACTCCGTTCCCCACTTTCCGCCTAGTTGAGGCATTGCAGCTGTGGCGGAACTCATCGTCGCGCTTTGCTTTATTACCAAATCGAGGAAATGAAAATACTAAATTTTAGCATTTCCTGGAGTGGAAATCGAACCCACAACCTGTTGTCTTTACGCCACGCCAGGTATTGTATATTGTATTTAAAATCTAAAATAAAACAAGGTCAACACAAACAAGGTCGCGGGATACAGCTAGTATTGTAAAGTTTGAGAATGTATTCAATTTTAAATTAACATAATCTGTTGATAATTACGTAAATAGAAAGTGATTTGTCAATATGTTCATATAAATTAGTTTCATAATAGTGTAGTATGTCTATTAGGAACGTTTGAAAGCTAGTTTTTAAGCAAGTTTTACTTTACATACATACATAGCTTAGGCAGGTATGCGACTGTAAACGCGACAGGTTGTGGGTTCGATTCCCACTCCGGGAAATGGAATTTTTAATTTCCTGAGTTTGGTTACAAGGCAAAGCGTGGCGTTGAGTTCCGCCACTTAACACGCAATGCCTCAATTCGGCGGAAAGTGGGGAACGGAATTGTTGAAAGAGAATAGAGTGTCTTAACACTAGGCTCTCTGGTTCCCTCTGCCTACCCCTATATGCGGGTTACAGTGAAGTTAAAAACATCATATAGGCTGTTCCTAAGTACGCAATGCGTTATTTACGCATTTACGGGGACACTAGTATATATAAAAAACTAAGTACAAAATAAAGAGAAAATCTCGACGCAGTTGTAAGTATCACTTAATAGATGTCTCGAATTTCGACGAAGAACGGAGTGTTTAGACACTGAGGTCTCTCTCCCCACCCTGTTACACAAGATAAGGAGTGATCCTATAAACAATCGCTTCACTTAATCATAAAAAATGATATTATAATATTTTTTCCGATATAATCGGCTCCAGTATATTTCCAGGCATAGTGTATGCTATATTCGGCAGCTGTAAGGACGTGACTGTTGGTCCTACTGCGATTTTGTAGCAGCCCTTCATAGCCAAATATAGAGGTCATGTAGTCGCCAGATTTCGCGTATTTAGCCGCTTCTTCTATCTGGCTTTGTTATTTTCTTTACTCGGCATATTGCAATTCAAAAGGCGCCTATGATTATTAGATAATTTTGATTTTTTATAAGGTTTTTTGACAATATTTTTTGGGTTTCTTACAGAATATATGTTTGTAGAAATCTAGAATAAGTTAAAGAATTTTCCTAATATATAAGGACTAATTATTTCTTTAATTTTCATTACATGACATCTCATATTTAACATATATTCAATTAGATATTTTCGCTTTGAATCATCGTGGTGCAGCCGTTTCATTATAAATGCGATTGGTAAAGCGGTTCCGATTCTCACCCGGGAATGATTATATTTGAAACATTTTCCTTTTTCGCTCTGACAAAGCATATGGTGCGGTGTTGAGTTCCGCCACTTAACATATAATGTCTTCGTGCCGGGCGGAATGTGCAGCGAACGGAATGTCCTCATTCAAAGTCAAAGTTAATATCAAATAATTTTATTCAAAATAAGAAGTTACGTTTAATTTTTTTGAACGTCAAATAATTTACCGTCATCGGCTCACTAAATTTGGAATGCCCTCAGACCTGAGAAGAACTGAAAGGAAACCTGAACCGGGAAAAGTAAACTGCAAGAAATCCTCAGCGGGACTTTTTCTTTTTTTTTTTTTTTCTTTCTTTTATATTTGGACAATGGTTTACAATTCTTTATTAATGACAATGATACCTTTGAAACAGACTGGAAAGGAGCAAATTAGCAATACGC